>OX155896.1:33266560-33487654 GCA_944588485.1 Phosphuga atrata | reverse complement strand
GTCTAGTCTTGTCTGTCTAGTCTTGTCTGTCTAGTCTTGTCTGTCTAGTCTTGTCTGTCTAGTCTTGTCTGTCTAGTCTTGTCTGTCTAGTCTTGTCTGTCTAGTCTTGTCTGTCTAGTCTTGTCTGTCTAGTCTTGTCTGTCTAGTCTTGTCTGTCTAGTCTTGTCTGTCTAGTCTTGTCTGTCTAGTCTTGTCTGTCTAGTCTTGTCTGTCTAGTCTTGTCTGTCTAGTCTTGTCTGTCTAGTCTTGTCTGTCTAGTCTTGTCTGTCTAGTCTTGTCTGTCTAGTCTTGTCTGTCTAGTCTTGTCTGTCTAGTCTTGTCTGTCTAGTCTTGTCTGTCTAGTCTTGTCTGTCTAGTCTTGTCTGTCTAGTCTTGTCTGTCTAGTCTTGTCTGTCTAGTCTTGTCTGTCTAGTCTTGTCTGTCTAGTCTTGTCTGTCTAGTCTTGTCTGTCTAGTCTTGTCTGTCTAGTCTTGTCTGTCTAGTCTTGTCTGTCTAGTCTTGTCTGTCTAGTCTTGTCTGTCTAGTCTTGTCTGTCTAGTCTTGTCTGTCTAGTCTTGTCTGTCTAGTCTTGTCTGTCTAGTCTTGTCTGTCTAGTCTTGTCTGTCTAGTCTTGTCTGTCTAGTCTTGTCTGTCTAGTCTTGTCTGTCTAGTCTTGTCTGTCTAGTCTTGTCTGTCTAGTCTTGTCTGTCTAGTCTTGTCTGTCTAGTCTTGTCTGTCTAGTCTTGTCTGTCTAGTCTTGTCTGTCTAGTCTTGTCTGTCTAGTCTTGTCTGTCTAGTCTTGTCTGTCTAGTCTTGTCTGTCTAGTCTTGTCTGTCTAGTCTTGTCTGTCTAGTCTTGTCTGTCTAGTCTTGTCTGTCTAGTCTTGTCTGTCTAGTCTTGTCTGTCTAGTCTTGTCTGTCTAGTCTTGTCTGTCTAGTCTTGTCTGTCTAGTCTTGTCTGTCTAGTCTTGTCTGTCTAGTCTTGTCTGTCTAGTCTTGTCTGTCTAGTCTTGTCTGTCTAGTCTTGTCTGTCTAGTCTTGTCTGTCTAGTCTTGTCTGTCTAGTCTTGTCTGTCTAGTCTTGTCTGTCTAGTCTTGTCTGTCTAGTCTTGTCTGTCTAGTCTTGTCTGTCTAGTCTTGTCTGTCTAGTCTTGTCTGTCTAGTCTTGTCTGTCTAGTCTTGTCTGTCTAGTCTTGTCTGTCTAGTCTTGTCTGTCTAGTCTTGTCTGTCTAGTCTTGTCTGTCTAGTCTTGTCTGTCTAGTCTTGTCTGTCTAGTCTTGTCTGTCTAGTCTTGTCTGTCTAGTCTTGTCTGTCTAGTCTTGTCTGTCTAGTCTTGTCTGTCTAGTCTTGTCTGTCTAGTCTTGTCTGTCTAGTCTTGTCTGTCTAGTCTTGTCTGTCTAGTCTTGTCTGTCTAGTCTTGTCTGTCTAGTCTTGTCTGTCTAGTCTTGTCTGTCTAGTCTTGTCTGTCTAGTCTTGTCTGTCTAGTCTTGTCTGTCTAGTCTTGTCTGTCTAGTCTTGTCTGTCTAGTCTTGTCTGTCTAGTCTTGTCTGTCTAGTCTTGTCTGTCTAGTCTTGTCTGTCTAGTCTTGTCTGTCTAGTCTTGTCTGTCTAGTCTTGTCTGTCTAGTCTTGTCTGTCTAGTCTTGTCTGTCTAGTCTTGTCTGTCTAGTCTTGTCTGTCTAGTCTTGTCTGTCTAGTCTTGTCTGTCTAGTCTTGTCTGTCTAGTCTTGTCTGTCTAGTCTTGTCTGTCTAGTCTTGTCTGTCTAGTCTTGTCTGTCTAGTCTTGTCTGTCTAGTCTTGTCTGTCTAGTCTTGTCTGTCTAGTCTTGTCTGTCTAGTCTTGTCTGTCTAGTCTTGTCTGTCTAGTCTTGTCTGTCTAGTCTTGTCTGTCTAGTCTTGTCTGTCTAGTCTTGTCTGTCTAGTCTTGTCTGTCTAGTCTTGTCTGTCTAGTCTTGTCTGTCTAGTCTTGTCTGTCTAGTCTTGTCTGTCTAGTCTTGTCTGTCTAGTCTTGTCTGTCTAGTCTTGTCTGTCTAGTCTTGTCTGTCTAGTCTTGTCTGTCTAGTCTTGTCTGTCTAGTCTTGTCTGTCTAGTCTTGTCTGTCTAGTCTTGTCTGTCTAGTCTTGTCTGTCTAGTCTTGTCTGTCTAGTCTTGTCTGTCTAGTCTTGTCTGTCTAGTCTTGTCTGTCTAGTCTTGTCTGTCTAGTCTTGTCTGTCTAGTCTTGTCTGTCTAGTCTTGTCTGTCTAGTCTTGTCTGTCTAGTCTTGTCTGTCTAGTCTTGTCTGTCTAGTCTTGTCTGTCTAGTCTTGTCTGTCTAGTCTTGTCTGTCTAGTCTTGTCTGTCTAGTCTTGTCTGTCTAGTCTTGTCTGTCTAGTCTTGTCTGTCTAGTCTTGTCTGTCTAGTCTTGTCTGTCTAGTCTTGTCTGTCTAGTCTTGTCTGTCTAGTCTTGTCTGTCTAGTCTTGTCTGTCTAGTCTTGTCTGTCTAGTCTTGTCTGTCTAGTCTTGTCTGTCTAGTCTTGTCTGTCTAGTCTTGTCTGTCTAGTCTTGTCTGTCTAGTCTTGTCTGTCTAGTCTTGTCTGTCTAGTCTTGTCTGTCTAGTCTTGTCTGTCTAGTCTTGTCTGTCTAGTCTTGTCTGTCTAGTCTTGTCTGTCTAGTCTTGTCTGTCTAGTCTTGTCTGTCTAGTCTTGTCTGTCTAGTCTTGTCTGTCTAGTCTTGTCTGTCTAGTCTTGTCTGTCTAGTCTTGTCTGTCTAGTCTTGTCTGTCTAGTCTTGTCTGTCTAGTCTTGTCTGTCTAGTCTTGTCTGTCTAGTCTTGTCTGTCTAGTCTTGTCTGTCTAGTCTTGTCTGTCTAGTCTTGTCTGTCTAGTCTTGTCTGTCTAGTCTTGTCTGTCTAGTCTTGTCTGTCTAGTCTTGTCTGTCTAGTCTTGTCTGTCTAGTCTTGTCTGTCTAGTCTTGTCTGTCTAGTCTTGTCTGTCTAGTCTTGTCTGTCTAGTCTTGTCTGTCTAGTCTTGTCTGTCTAGTCTTGTCTGTCTAGTCTTGTCTGTCTAGTCTTGTCTGTCTAGTCTTGTCTGTCTAGTCTTGTCTGTCTAGTCTTGTCTGTCTAGTCTTGTCTGTCTAGTCTTGTCTGTCTAGTCTTGTCTGTCTAGTCTTGTCTGTCTAGTCTTGTCTGTCTAGTCTTGTCTGTCTAGTCTTGTCTGTCTAGTCTTGTCTGTCTAGTCTTGTCTGTCTAGTCTTGTCTGTCTAGTCTTGTCTGTCTAGTCTTGTCTGTCTAGTCTTGTCTGTCTAGTCTTGTCTGTCTAGTCTTGTCTGTCTAGTCTTGTCTGTCTAGTCTTGTCTGTCTAGTCTTGTCTGTCTAGTCTTGTCTGTCTAGTCTTGTCTGTCTAGTCTTGTCTGTCTAGTCTTGTCTGTCTAGTCTTGTCTGTCTAGTCTTGTCTGTCTAGTCTTGTCTGTCTAGTCTTGTCTGTCTAGTCTTGTCTGTCTAGTCTTGTCTGTCTAGTCTTGTCTGTCTAGTCTTGTCTGTCTAGTCTTGTCTGTCTAGTCTTGTCTGTCTAGTCTTGTCTGTCTAGTCTTGTCTGTCTAGTCTTGTCTGTCTAGTCTTGTCTGTCTAGTCTTGTCTGTCTAGTCTTGTCTGTCTAGTCTTGTCTGTCTAGTCTTGTCTGTCTAGTCTTGTCTGTCTAGTCTTGTCTGTCTAGTCTTGTCTGTCTAGTCTTGTCTGTCTAGTCTTGTCTGTCTAGTCTTGTCTGTCTAGTCTTGTCTGTCTAGTCTTGTCTGTCTAGTCTTGTCTGTCTAGTCTTGTCTGTCTAGTCTTGTCTGTCTAGTCTTGTCTGTCTAGTCTTGTCTGTCTAGTCTTGTCTGTCTAGTCTTGTCTGTCTAGTCTTGTCTGTCTAGTCTTGTCTGTCTAGTCTTGTCTGTCTAGTCTTGTCTGTCTAGTCTTGTCTGTCTAGTCTTGTCTGTCTAGTCTTGTCTGTCTAGTCTTGTCTGTCTAGTCTTGTCTGTCTAGTCTTGTCTGTCTAGTCTTGTCTGTCTAGTCTTGTCTGTCTAGTCTTGTCTGTCTAGTCTTGTCTGTCTAGTCTTGTCTGTCTAGTCTTGTCTGTCTAGTCTTGTCTGTCTAGTCTTGTCTGTCTAGTCTTGTCTGTCTAGTCTTGTCTGTCTAGTCTTGTCTGTCTAGTCTTGTCTGTCTAGTCTTGTCTGTCTAGTCTTGTCTGTCTAGTCTTGTCTGTCTAGTCTTGTCTGTCTAGTCTTGTCTGTCTAGTCTTGTCTGTCTAGTCTTGTCTGTCTAGTCTTGTCTTCTCTGTCTAGTCTTGTCTGTCTAGTCTTGTCTGTCTAGTCTTGTCTGTCTAGTCTTGTCTGTCTAGTCTTGTCTGTCTAGTCTTGTCTGTCTAGTCTTGTCTGTCTAGTCTTGTCTGTCTAGTCTTGTCTGTCTAGTCTTGTCTGTCTAGTCTTGTCTGTCTAGTCTTGTCTGTCTAGTCTTGTCTGTCTAGTCTTGTCTGTCTAGTCTTGTCTGTCTAGTCTTGTCTGTCTAGTCTTGTCTGTCTAGTCTTGTCTGTCTAGTCTTGTCTGTCTAGTCTTGTCTGTCTAGTCTTGTCTGTCTAGTCTTGTCTGTCTAGTCTTGTCTGTCTAGTCTTGTCTGTCTAGTCTTGTCTGTCTAGTCTTGTCTGTCTAGTCTTGTCTGTCTAGTCTTGTCTGTCTAGTCTTGTCTGTCTAGTCTTGTCTGTCTAGTCTTGTCTGTCTAGTCTTGTCTGTCTAGTCTTGTCTGTCTAGTCTTGTCTGTCTAGTCTTGTCTGTCTAGTCTTGTCTGTCTAGTCTTGTCTGTCTAGTCTTGTCTGTCTAGTCTTGTCTGTCTAGTCTTGTCTGTCTAGTCTTGTCTGTCTAGTCTTGTCTGTCTAGTCTTGTCTGTCTAGTCTTGTCTGTCTAGTCTTGTCTGTCTAGTCTTGTCTGTCTAGTCTTGTCTGTCTAGTCTTGTCTGTCTAGTCTTGTCTGTCTAGTCTTGTCTGTCTAGTCTTGTCTGTCTAGTCTTGTCTGTCTAGTCTTGTCTGTCTAGTCTTGTCTGTCTAGTCTTGTCTGTCTAGTCTTGTCTGTCTAGTCTTGTCTGTCTAGTCTTGTCTGTCTAGTCTTGTCTGTCTAGTCTTGTCTGTCTAGTCTTGTCTGTCTAGTCTTGTCTGTCTAGTCTTGTCTGTCTAGTCTTGTCTGTCTAGTCTTGTCTGTCTAGTCTTGTCTGTCTAGTCTTGTCTGTCTAGTCTTGTCTGTCTAGTCTTGTCTGTCTAGTCTTGTCTGTCTAGTCTTGTCTGTCTAGTCTTGTCTGTCTAGTCTTGTCTGTCTAGTCTTGTCTGTCTAGTCTTGTCTGTCTAGTCTTGTCTGTCTAGTCTTGTCTGTCTAGTCTTGTCTGTCTAGTCTTGTCTGTCTAGTCTTGTCTGTCTAGTCTTGTCTGTCTAGTCTTGTCTGTCTAGTCTTGTCTGTCTAGTCTTGTCTGTCTAGTCTTGTCTGTCTAGTCTTGTCTGTCTAGTCTTGTCTGTCTAGTCTTGTCTGTCTAGTCTTGTCTGTCTAGTCTTGTCTGTCTAGTCTTGTCTGTCTAGTCTTGTCTGTCTAGTCTTGTCTGTCTAGTCTTGTCTGTCTAGTCTTGTCTGTCTAGTCTTGTCTGTCTAGTCTTGTCTGTCTAGTCTTGTCTGTCTAGTCTTGTCTGTCTAGTCTTGTCTGTCTAGTCTTGTCTGTCTAGTCTTGTCTGTCTAGTCTTGTCTGTCTAGTCTTGTCTGTCTAGTCTTGTCTGTCTAGTCTTGTCTGTCTAGTCTTGTCTGTCTAGTCTTGTCTGTCTAGTCTTGTCTGTCTAGTCTTGTCTGTCTAGTCTTGTCTGTCTAGTCTTGTCTGTCTAGTCTTGTCTGTCTAGTCTTGTCTGTCTAGTCTTGTCTGTCTAGTCTTGTCTGTCTAGTCTTGTCTGTCTAGTCTTGTCTGTCTAGTCTTGTCTGTCTAGTCTTGTCTGTCTAGTCTTGTCTGTCTAGTCTTGTCTGTCTAGTCTTGTCTGTCTAGTCTTGTCTGTCTAGTCTTGTCTGTCTAGTCTTGTCTGTCTAGTCTTGTCTGTCTAGTCTTGTCTGTCTAGTCTTGTCTGTCTAGTCTTGTCTGTCTAGTCTTGTCTGTCTAGTCTTGTCTGTCTAGTCTTGTCTGTCTAGTCTTGTCTGTCTAGTCTTGTCTGTCTAGTCTTGTCTGTCTAGTCTTGTCTGTCTAGTCTTGTCTGTCTAGTCTTGTCTGTCTAGTCTTGTCTGTCTAGTCTTGTCTGTCTAGTCTTGTCTGTCTAGTCTTGTCTGTCTAGTCTTGTCTGTCTAGTCTTGTCTGTCTAGTCTTGTCTGTCTAGTCTTGTCTGTCTAGTCTTGTCTGTCTAGTCTTGTCTGTCTAGTCTTGTCTGTCTAGTCTTGTCTGTCTAGTCTTGTCTGTCTAGTCTTGTCTGTCTAGTCTTGTCTGTCTAGTCTTGTCTGTCTAGTCTTGTCTGTCTAGTCTTGTCTGTCTAGTCTTGTCTGTCTAGTCTTGTCTGTCTAGTCTTGTCTGTCTAGTCTTGTCTGTCTAGTCTTGTCTGTCTAGTCTTGTCTGTCTAGTCTTGTCTGTCTAGTCTTGTCTGTCTAGTCTTGTCTGTCTAGTCTTGTCTGTCTAGTCTTGTCTGTCTAGTCTTGTCTGTCTAGTCTTGTCTGTCTAGTCTTGTCTGTCTAGTCTTGTCTGTCTAGTCTTGTCTGTCTAGTCTTGTCTGTCTAGTCTTGTCTGTCTAGTCTTGTCTGTCTAGTCTTGTCTGTCTAGTCTTGTCTGTCTAGTCTTGTCTGTCTAGTCTTGTCTGTCTAGTCTTGTCTGTCTAGTCTTGTCTGTCTAGTCTTGTCTGTCTAGTCTTGTCTGTCTAGTCTTGTCTGTCTAGTCTTGTCTGTCTAGTCTTGTCTGTCTAGTCTTGTCTGTCTAGTCTTGTCTGTCTAGTCTTGTCTGTCTAGTCTTGTCTGTCTAGTCTTGTCTGTCTAGTCTTGTCTGTCTAGTCTTGTCTGTCTAGTCTTGTCTGTCTAGTCTTGTCTGTCTAGTCTTGTCTGTCTAGTCTTGTCTGTCTAGTCTTGTCTGTCTAGTCTTGTCTGTCTAGTCTTGTCTGTCTAGTCTTGTCTGTCTAGTCTTGTCTGTCTAGTCTTGTCTGTCTAGTCTTGTCTGTCTAGTCTTGTCTGTCTAGTCTTGTCTGTCTAGTCTTGTCTGTCTAGTCTTGTCTGTCTAGTCTTGTCTGTCTAGTCTTGTCTGTCTAGTCTTGTCTGTCTAGTCTTGTCTGTCTAGTCTTGTCTGTCTAGTCTTGTCTGTCTAGTCTTGTCTGTCTAGTCTTGTCTGTCTAGTCTTGTCTGTCTAGTCTTGTCTGTCTAGTCTTGTCTGTCTAGTCTTGTCTGTCTAGTCTTGTCTGTCTAGTCTTGTCTGTCTAGTCTTGTCTGTCTAGTCTTGTCTGTCTAGTCTTGTCTGTCTAGTCTTGTCTGTCTAGTCTTGTCTGTCTAGTCTTGTCTGTCTAGTCTTGTCTGTCTAGTCTTGTCTGTCTAGTCTTGTCTGTCTAGTCTTGTCTGTCTAGTCTTGTCTGTCTAGTCTTGTCTGTCTAGTCTTGTCTGTCTAGTCTTGTCTGTCTAGTCTTGTCTGTCTAGTCTTGTCTGTCTAGTCTTGTCTGTCTAGTCTTGTCTGTCTAGTCTTGTCTGTCTAGTCTTGTCTGTCTAGTCTTGTCTGTCTAGTCTTGTCTGTCTAGTCTTGTCTGTCTAGTCTTGTCTGTCTAGTCTTGTCTGTCTAGTCTTGTCTGTCTAGTCTTGTCTGTCTAGTCTTGTCTGTCTAGTCTTGTCTGTCTAGTCTTGTCTGTCTAGTCTTGTCTGTCTAGTCTTGTCTGTCTAGTCTTGTCTGTCTAGTCTTGTCTGTCTAGTCTTGTCTGTCTAGTCTTGTCTGTCTAGTCTTGTCTGTCTAGTCTTGTCTGTCTAGTCTTGTCTGTCTAGTCTTGTCTGTCTAGTCTTGTCTGTCTAGTCTTGTCTGTCTAGTCTTGTCTGTCTAGTCTTGTCTGTCTAGTCTTGTCTGTCTAGTCTTGTCTGTCTAGTCTTGTCTGTCTAGTCTTGTCTGTCTAGTCTTGTCTGTCTAGTCTTGTCTGTCTAGTCTTGTCTGTCTAGTCTTGTCTGTCTAGTCTTGTCTGTCTAGTCTTGTCTGTCTAGTCTTGTCTGTCTAGTCTTGTCTGTCTAGTCTTGTCTGTCTAGTCTTGTCTGTCTAGTCTTGTCTGTCTAGTCTTGTCTGTCTAGTCTTGTCTGTCTAGTCTTGTCTGTCTAGTCTTGTCTGTCTAGTCTTGTCTGTCTAGTCTTGTCTGTCTAGTCTTGTCTGTCTAGTCTTGTCTGTCTAGTCTTGTCTGTCTAGTCTTGTCTGTCTAGTCTTGTCTGTCTAGTCTTGTCTGTCTAGTCTTGTCTGTCTAGTCTTGTCTGTCTAGTCTTGTCTGTCTAGTCTTGTCTGTCTAGTCTTGTCTGTCTAGTCTTGTCTGTCTAGTCTTGTCTGTCTAGTCTTGTCTGTCTAGTCTTGTCTGTCTAGTCTTGTCTGTCTAGTCTTGTCTGTCTAGTCTTGTCTGTCTAGTCTTGTCTGTCTAGTCTTGTCTGTCTAGTCTTGTCTGTCTAGTCTTGTCTGTCTAGTCTTGTCTGTCTAGTCTTGTCTGTCTAGTCTTGTCTGTCTAGTCTTGTCTGTCTAGTCTTGTCTGTCTAGTCTTGTCTGTCTAGTCTTGTCTGTCTAGTCTTGTCTGTCTAGTCTTGTCTGTCTAGTCTTGTCTGTCTAGTCTTGTCTGTCTAGTCTTGTCTGTCTAGTCTTGTCTGTCTAGTCTTGTCTGTCTAGTCTTGTCTGTCTAGTCTTGTCTGTCTAGTCTTGTCTGTCTAGTCTTGTCTGTCTAGTCTTGTCTGTCTAGTCTTGTCTGTCTAGTCTTGTCTGTCTAGTCTTGTCTGTCTAGTCTTGTCTGTCTAGTCTTGTCTGTCTAGTCTTGTCTGTCTAGTCTTGTCTGTCTAGTCTTGTCTGTCTAGTCTTGTCTGTCTAGTCTTGTCTGTCTAGTCTTGTCTGTCTAGTCTTGTCTGTCTAGTCTTGTCTGTCTAGTCTTGTCTGTCTAGTCTTGTCTGTCTAGTCTTGTCTGTCTAGTCTTGTCTGTCTAGTCTTGTCTGTCTAGTCTTGTCTGTCTAGTCTTGTCTGTCTAGTCTTGTCTGTCTAGTCTTGTCTGTCTAGTCTTGTCTGTCTAGTCTTGTCTGTCTAGTCTTGTCTGTCTAGTCTTGTCTGTCTAGTCTTGTCTGTCTAGTCTTGTCTGTCTAGTCTTGTCTGTCTAGTCTTGTCTGTCTAGTCTTGTCTGTCTAGTCTTGTCTGTCTAGTCTTGTCTGTCTAGTCTTGTCTGTCTAGTCTTGTCTGTCTAGTCTTGTCTGTCTAGTCTTGTCTGTCTAGTCTTGTCTGTCTAGTCTTGTCTGTCTAGTCTTGTCTGTCTAGTCTTGTCTGTCTAGTCTTGTCTGTCTAGTCTTGTCTGTCTAGTCTTGTCTGTCTAGTCTTGTCTGTCTAGTCTTGTCTGTCTAGTCTTGTCTGTCTAGTCTTGTCTGTCTAGTCTTGTCTGTCTAGTCTTGTCTGTCTAGTCTTGTCTGTCTAGTCTTGTCTGTCTAGTCTTGTCTGTCTAGTCTTGTCTGTCTAGTCTTGTCTGTCTAGTCTTGTCTGTCTAGTCTTGTCTGTCTAGTCTTGTCTGTCTAGTCTTGTCTGTCTAGTCTTGTCTGTCTAGTCTTGTCTGTCTAGTCTTGTCTGTCTAGTCTTGTCTGTCTAGTCTTGTCTGTCTAGTCTTGTCTGTCTAGTCTTGTCTGTCTAGTCTTGTCTGTCTAGTCTTGTCTGTCTAGTCTTGTCTGTCTAGTCTTGTCTGTCTAGTCTTGTCTGTCTAGTCTTGTCTGTCTAGTCTTGTCTGTCTAGTCTTGTCTGTCTAGTCTTGTCTGTCTAGTCTTGTCTGTCTAGTCTTGTCTGTCTAGTCTTGTCTGTCTAGTCTTGTCTGTCTAGTCTTGTCTGTCTAGTCTTGTCTGTCTAGTCTTGTCTGTCTAGTCTTGTCTGTCTAGTCTTGTCTGTCTAGTCTTGTCTGTCTAGTCTTGTCTGTCTAGTCTTGTCTGTCTAGTCTTGTCTGTCTAGTCTTGTCTGTCTAGTCTTGTCTGTCTAGTCTTGTCTGTCTAGTCTTGTCTGTCTAGTCTTGTCTGTCTAGTCTTGTCTGTCTAGTCTTGTCTGTCTAGTCTTGTCTGTCTAGTCTTGTCTGTCTAGTCTTGTCTGTCTAGTCTTGTCTGTCTAGTCTTGTCTGTCTAGTCTTGTCTGTCTAGTCTTGTCTGTCTAGTCTTGTCTGTCTAGTCTTGTCTGTCTAGTCTTGTCTGTCTAGTCTTGTCTGTCTAGTCTTGTCTGTCTAGTCTTGTCTGTCTAGTCTTGTCTGTCTAGTCTTGTCTGTCTAGTCTTGTCTGTCTAGTCTTGTCTGTCTAGTCTTGTCTGTCTAGTCTTGTCTGTCTAGTCTTGTCTGTCTAGTCTTGTCTGTCTAGTCTTGTCTGTCTAGTCTTGTCTGTCTAGTCTTGTCTGTCTAGTCTTGTCTGTCTAGTCTTGTCTGTCTAGTCTTGTCTGTCTAGTCTTGTCTGTCTAGTCTTGTCTGTCTAGTCTTGTCTGTCTAGTCTTGTCTGTCTAGTCTTGTCTGTCTAGTCTTGTCTGTCTAGTCTTGTCTGTCTAGTCTTGTCTGTCTAGTCTTGTCTGTCTAGTCTTGTCTGTCTAGTCTTGTCTGTCTAGTCTTGTCTGTCTAGTCTTGTCTGTCTAGTCTTGTCTGTCTAGTCTTGTCTGTCTAGTCTTGTCTGTCTAGTCTTGTCTGTCTAGTCTTGTCTGTCTAGTCTTGTCTGTCTAGTCTTGTCTGTCTAGTCTTGTCTGTCTAGTCTTGTCTGTCTAGTCTTGTCTGTCTAGTCTTGTCTGTCTAGTCTTGTCTGTCTAGTCTTGTCTGTCTAGTCTTGTCTGTCTAGTCTTGTCTGTCTAGTCTTGTCTGTCTAGTCTTGTCTGTCTAGTCTTGTCTGTCTAGTCTTGTCTGTCTAGTCTTGTCTGTCTAGTCTTGTCTGTCTAGTCTTGTCTGTCTAGTCTTGTCTGTCTAGTCTTGTCTGTCTAGTCTTGTCTGTCTAGTCTTGTCTGTCTAGTCTTGTCTGTCTAGTCTTGTCTGTCTAGTCTTGTCTGTCTAGTCTTGTCTGTCTAGTCTTGTCTGTCTAGTCTTGTCTGTCTAGTCTTGTCTGTCTAGTCTTGTCTGTCTAGTCTTGTCTGTCTAGTCTTGTCTGTCTAGTCTTGTCTGTCTAGTCTTGTCTGTCTAGTCTTGTCTGTCTAGTCTTGTCTGTCTAGTCTTGTCTGTCTAGTCTTGTCTGTCTAGTCTTGTCTGTCTAGTCTTGTCTGTCTAGTCTTGTCTGTCTAGTCTTGTCTGTCTAGTCTTGTCTGTCTAGTCTTGTCTGTCTAGTCTTGTCTGTCTAGTCTTGTCTGTCTAGTCTTGTCTGTCTAGTCTTGTCTGTCTAGTCTTGTCTGTCTAGTCTTGTCTGTCTAGTCTTGTCTGTCTAGTCTTGTCTGTCTAGTCTTGTCTGTCTAGTCTTGTCTGTCTAGTCTTGTCTGTCTAGTCTTGTCTGTCTAGTCTTGTCTGTCTAGTCTTGTCTGTCTAGTCTTGTCTGTCTAGTCTTGTCTGTCTAGTCTTGTCTGTCTAGTCTTGTCTGTCTAGTCTTGTCTGTCTAGTCTTGTCTGTCTAGTCTTGTCTGTCTAGTCTTGTCTGTCTAGTCTTGTCTGTCTAGTCTTGTCTGTCTAGTCTTGTCTGTCTAGTCTTGTCTGTCTAGTCTTGTCTGTCTAGTCTTGTCTGTCTAGTCTTGTCTGTCTAGTCTTGTCTGTCTAGTCTTGTCTGTCTAGTCTTGTCTGTCTAGTCTTGTCTGTCTAGTCTTGTCTGTCTAGTCTTGTCTGTCTAGTCTTGTCTGTCTAGTCTTGTCTGTCTAGTCTTGTCTGTCTAGTCTTGTCTGTCTAGTCTTGTCTGTCTAGTCTTGTCTGTCTAGTCTTGTCTGTCTAGTCTTGTCTGTCTAGTCTTGTCTGTCTAGTCTTGTCTGTCTAGTCTTGTCTGTCTAGTCTTGTCTGTCTAGTCTTGTCTGTCTAGTCTTGTCTGTCTAGTCTTGTCTGTCTAGTCTTGTCTGTCTAGTCTTGTCTGTCTAGTCTTGTCTGTCTAGTCTTGTCTGTCTAGTCTTGTCTGTCTAGTCTTGTCTGTCTAGTCTTGTCTGTCTAGTCTTGTCTGTCTAGTCTTGTCTGTCTAGTCTTGTCTGTCTAGTCTTGTCTGTCTAGTCTTGTCTGTCTAGTCTTGTCTGTCTAGTCTTGTCTGTCTAGTCTTGTCTGTCTAGTCTTGTCTGTCTAGTCTTGTCTGTCTAGTCTTGTCTGTCTAGTCTTGTCTGTCTAGTCTTGTCTGTCTAGTCTTGTCTGTCTAGTCTTGTCTGTCTAGTCTTGTCTGTCTAGTCTTGTCTGTCTAGTCTTGTCTGTCTAGTCTTGTCTGTCTAGTCTTGTCTGTCTAGTCTTGTCTGTCTAGTCTTGTCTGTCTAGTCTTGTCTGTCTAGTCTTGTCTGTCTAGTCTTGTCTGTCTAGTCTTGTCTGTCTAGTCTTGTCTGTCTAGTCTTGTCTGTCTAGTCTTGTCTGTCTAGTCTTGTCTGTCTAGTCTTGTCTGTCTAGTCTTGTCTGTCTAGTCTTGTCTGTCTAGTCTTGTCTGTCTAGTCTTGTCTCTGTCTAGTCTTGTCTGTCTAGTCTTGTCTGTCTAGTCTTGTCTGTCTAGTCTTGTCTGTCTAGTCTTGTCTGTCTAGTCTTGTCTGTCTAGTCTTGTCTGTCTAGTCTTGTCTGTCTAGTCTTGTCTGTCTAGTCTTGTCTGTCTAGTCTTGTCTGTCTAGTCTTGTCTGTCTAGTCTTGTCTGTCTAGTCTTGTCTGTCTAGTCTTGTCTGTCTAGTCTTGTCTGTCTAGTCTTGTCTGTCTAGTCTTGTCTGTCTAGTCTTGTCTGTCTAGTCTTGTCTGTCTAGTCTTGTCTGTCTAGTCTTGTCTGTCTAGTCTTGTCTGTCTAGTCTTGTCTGTCTAGTCTTGTCTGTCTAGTCTTGTCTGTCTAGTCTTGTCTGTCTAGTCTTGTCTGTCTAGTCTTGTCTGTCTAGTCTTGTCTGTCTAGTCTTGTCTGTCTAGTCTTGTCTGTCTAGTCTTGTCTGTCTAGTCTTGTCTGTCTAGTCTTGTCTGTCTAGTCTTGTCTGTCTAGTCTTGTCTGTCTAGTCTTGTCTGTCTAGTCTTGTCTGTCTAGTCTTGTCTGTCTAGTCTTGTCTGTCTAGTCTTGTCTGTCTAGTCTTGTCTGTCTAGTCTTGTCTGTCTAGTCTTGTCTGTCTAGTCTTGTCTGTCTAGTCTTGTCTGTCTAGTCTTGTCTGTCTAGTCTTGTCTGTCTAGTCTTGTCTGTCTAGTCTTGTCTGTCTAGTCTTGTCTGTCTAGTCTTGTCTGTCTAGTCTTGTCTGTCTAGTCTTGTCTGTCTAGTCTTGTCTGTCTAGTCTTGTCTGTCTAGTCTTGTCTGTCTAGTCTTGTCTGTCTAGTCTTGTCTGTCTAGTCTTGTCTGTCTAGTCTTGTCTGTCTAGTCTTGTCTGTCTAGTCTTGTCTGTCTAGTCTTGTCTGTCTAGTCTTGTCTGTCTAGTCTTGTCTGTCTAGTCTTGTCTGTCTAGTCTTGTCTGTCTAGTCTTGTCTGTCTAGTCTTGTCTGTCTAGTCTTGTCTGTCTAGTCTTGTCTGTCTAGTCTTGTCTGTCTAGTCTTGTCTGTCTAGTCTTGTCTGTCTAGTCTTGTCTGTCTAGTCTTGTCTGTCTAGTCTTGTCTGTCTAGTCTTGTCTGTCTAGTCTTGTCTGTCTAGTCTTGTCTGTCTAGTCTTGTCTGTCTAGTCTTGTCTGTCTAGTCTTGTCTGTCTAGTCTTGTCTGTCTAGTCTTGTCTGTCTAGTCTTGTCTGTCTAGTCTTGTCTGTCTAGTCTTGTCTGTCTAGTCTTGTCTGTCTAGTCTTGTCTGTCTAGTCTTGTCTGTCTAGTCTTGTCTGTCTAGTCTTGTCTGTCTAGTCTTGTCTGTCTAGTCTTGTCTGTCTAGTCTTGTCTGTCTAGTCTTGTCTGTCTAGTCTTGTCTGTCTAGTCTTGTCTGTCTAGTCTTGTCTGTCTAGTCTTGTCTGTCTAGTCTTGTCTGTCTAGTCTTGTCTGTCTAGTCTTGTCTGTCTAGTCTTGTCTGTCTAGTCTTGTCTGTCTAGTCTTGTCTGTCTAGTCTTGTCTGTCTAGTCTTGTCTGTCTAGTCTTGTCTGTCTAGTCTTGTCTGTCTAGTCTTGTCTGTCTAGTCTTGTCTGTCTAGTCTTGTCTGTCTAGTCTTGTCTGTCTAGTCTTGTCTGTCTAGTCTTGTCTGTCTAGTCTTGTCTGTCTAGTCTTGTCTGTCTAGTCTTGTCTGTCTAGTCTTGTCTGTCTAGTCTTGTCTGTCTAGTCTTGTCTGTCTAGTCTTGTCTGTCTAGTCTTGTCTGTCTAGTCTTGTCTGTCTAGTCTTGTCTGTCTAGTCTTGTCTGTCTAGTCTTGTCTGTCTAGTCTTGTCTGTCTAGTCTTGTCTGTCTAGTCTTGTCTGTCTAGTCTTGTCTGTCTAGTCTTGTCTGTCTAGTCTTGTCTGTCTAGTCTTGTCTGTCTAGTCTTGTCTGTCTAGTCTTGTCTGTCTAGTCTTGTCTGTCTAGTCTTGTCTGTCTAGTCTTGTCTGTCTAGTCTTGTCTGTCTAGTCTTGTCTGTCTAGTCTTGTCTGTCTAGTCTTGTCTGTCTAGTCTTGTCTGTCTAGTCTTGTCTGTCTAGTCTTGTCTGTCTAGTCTTGTCTGTCTAGTCTTGTCTGTCTAGTCTTGTCTGTCTAGTCTTGTCTGTCTAGTCTTGTCTGTCTAGTCTTGTCTGTCTAGTCTTGTCTGTCTAGTCTTGTCTGTCTAGTCTTGTCTGTCTAGTCTTGTCTGTCTAGTCTTGTCTGTCTAGTCTTGTCTGTCTAGTCTTGTCTGTCTAGTCTTGTCTGTCTAGTCTGTTGTCTGTCTAGTCTTGTCTGTCTGTCTAGTCTTGTCTGTCTAGTCTTGTCTGTCTAGTCTTGTCTGTCTAGTCTTGTCTGTCTAGTCTTGTCTGTCTAGTCTTGTCTGTCTAGTCTTGTCTGTCTAGTCTTGTCTGTCTAGTCTTGTCTGTCTAGTCTTGTCTGTCTAGTCTTGTCTGTCTAGTCTTGTCTGTCTAGTCTTGTCTGTCTAGTCTTGTCTGTCTAGTCTTGTCTGTCTAGTCTTGTCTGTCTAGTCTTGTCTGTCTAGTCTTGTCTGTCTAGTCTTGTCTGTCTAGTCTTGTCTGTCTAGTCTTGTCTGTCTAGTCTTGTCTGTCTAGTCTTGTCTGTCTAGTCTTGTCTGTCTAGTCTTGTCTGTCTAGTCTTGTCTGTCTAGTCTTGTCTGTCTAGTCTTGTCTGTCTAGTCTTGTCTGTCTAGTCTTGTCTGTCTAGTCTTGTCTGTCTAGTCTTGTCTGTCTAGTCTTGTCTGTCTAGTCTTGTCTGTCTAGTCTTGTCTGTCTAGTCTTGTCTGTCTAGTCTTGTCTGTCTAGTCTTGTCTGTCTAGTCTTGTCTGTCTAGTCTTGTCTGTCTAGTCTTGTCTGTCTAGTCTTGTCTGTCTAGTCTTGTCTGTCTAGTCTTGTCTGTCTAGTCTTGTCTGTCTAGTCTTGTCTGTCTAGTCTTGTCTGTCTAGTCTTGTCTGTCTAGTCTTGTCTGTCTAGTCTTGTCTGTCTAGTCTTGTCTGTCTAGTCTTGTCTGTCTAGTCTTGTCTGTCTAGTCTTGTCTGTCTAGTCTTGTCTGTCTAGTCTTGTCTGTCTAGTCTTGTCTGTCTAGTCTTGTCTGTCTAGTCTTGTCTGTCTAGTCTTGTCTGTCTAGTCTTGTCTGTCTAGTCTTGTCTGTCTAGTCTTGTCTGTCTAGTCTTGTCTGTCTAGTCTTGTCTGTCTAGTCTTGTCTGTCTAGTCTTGTCTGTCTAGTCTTGTCTGTCTAGTCTTGTCTGTCTAGTCTTGTCTGTCTAGTCTTGTCTGTCTAGTCTTGTCTGTCTAGTCTTGTCTGTCTAGTCTTGTCTGTCTAGTCTTGTCTGTCTAGTCTTGTCTGTCTAGTCTTGTCTGTCTAGTCTTGTCTGTCTAGTCTTGTCTGTCTAGTCTTGTCTGTCTAGTCTTGTCTGTCTAGTCTTGTCTGTCTAGTCTTGTCTGTCTAGTCTTGTCTGTCTAGTCTTGTCTGTCTAGTCTTGTCTGTCTAGTCTTGTCTGTCTAGTCTTGTCTGTCTAGTCTTGTCTGTCTAGTCTTGTCTAGTCTTGTCTGTCTAGTCTTGTCTGTCTAGTCTTGTCTGTCTAGTCTTGTCTGTCTAGTCTTGTCTGTCTAGTCTTGTCTGTCTAGTCTTGTCTGTCTAGTCTTGTCTGTCTAGTCTTGTCTGTCTAGTCTTGTCTGTCTAGTCTTGTCTGTCTAGTCTTGTCTGTCTAGTCTTGTCTGTCTAGTCTTGTCTGTCTAGTCTTGTCTGTCTAGTCTTGTCTGTCTAGTCTTGTCTGTCTAGTCTTGTCGGTCTAGTCTTGTCTGTCTAGTCTTGTCTGTCTAGTCTTGTCTGTCTAGTCTTGTCTGTCTAGTCTTGTCTGTCTAGTGTTGTCTGTCTAGTCTTGTCTGTCTAGTCTTGTCTGTCTAGTCTTGTCTGTCTAGTCTTGTCTTGATTTATTTCGCAGCTTATCTACGATTTGCCACTCTGTTTCAACGAACTGCATATTTATATAGTTTTAAAGTTACGTCTTATCCCTGTAAGGATATGGATTGTAGTATATATAATTGTTTTAACTTGTATGCCAATGTATCGTTTTCGGTATCTTCTGCGATATTTTTAAGCCATGGCAGGCATTACAAATGATCACAACATCAGATGCCTACAGGTCAATCTAGGTAAATGTAAGGCAGCAACAGCGGACCTTGTGGAGAAGATCGAAAGGGACGGAATTCAAATCGCTTTTTTTCAAGAGCCACATGTCTTTTGTGGACAACTCCTAGGCTTTCCGGCCCACTATAAAATTTTGCACTCCCGAAAGCAAAATGAATCAACCATTAAAGCCGCTTTAGTGATAACCGACTCACGGATGACCGCTATGCTTAATCCGGATTTCTCCAACTGCTTGATGACAGTTGCCCAAGTTCTCTGCGGCATGTTGAATCTACACGTTATCTCTGTCTATTGACCTCCACAAATGAGGCCGATGGAACAGGAAAGATTCGAAGATAATCTAGACGCCCTCAATAAAATAATTATTGAGGTTAGTTCCAAGTCTGAGGTATTACTCGCCGGTGACTTCAATGCAAAATCCTTTTCGTGGGGTAGCGCCTTGGAGGACAAAAGAAGCAGATCTCTTGAAAAGTTATTTTCGGACAATAACCTGACCATTGGATCAGAACCTACCTTTATCGGACACAATGGACAGAGCGTCATCGATCTTACCCTTGCCACCTCCACCTTGAGCAGGATGCTTTTTGATTGGCACCTTCCGGATGAGAGTAGTTTGTCAGATCATCGCTATATCAGTTGGTCTATTGGAAATGAAACCGAGCTTCCGGAAGTCCAACGTGGTTTCTGTACCAGAAAGGGGGATTGGGCCGAATCTAGCAATAAATTCCTGCTCTATCTACAAGACATTACTCCGCAGCTACACGATTGTTTCACCACCGACCATATTTCATTATTTGCAACTAGATTGAATCAGGCTATGATGTGTGCTGCGCGTGACACTTTTCCAGCAAGGAAATGTTTCCGAAATTCTGTTCCCTGGTGGACACTAGAGCTTACTGCCCTGCGCAAAGAGACTAACAGGCTACGTCGGAAATACCAAAAAAGTAGTGGTGAACTTAGATTATCTAACAAATTAATCTACAACACCAAGGCAAGAGATTATAAGGATGCAATTTTGGAATCGAATAAACAAAAGTGGAGAGATTTCTGTACACAGTCTTCAATTGGAAATCCATGGGGTCCTGTTTTTAAAATACTCAGGGGGAGAAAAACATCCACAAGCTACCTGAGTAGCCTTAAGGTTGGGGGTAGATCGTTGGATATCTTTTACACCTCTCGACAACTCCTAGATACATTCTTTCCAGAGGACGATGAAGACGACTCTGAATTACACACTCGAGTCAGAGCACGGGCGGAAGTCGATAGAGGTGGACCTGATGACACGCAGTTCACCTTTTCTGAAATAGAACGCATCATACGCGGGATGAGCCCGAAGAAGGCGCCTGGTCTGGACGGCATATCATCATCATAGTGTTGGCTGCCTTTTATTCGACACCAAACACATTCATTACTTTGTACAGCGAGTGCCTAAAAAAGTCTATATTCCCATCTTGTTGGAAAGAGCAACTCATCAAAATCATCCCCAAACCCAACAAACCGGCACTATCCACCAAGGACTTCAGACCCATAAGTTTACTTCCTGCTGCCGGAAAGGTGCTAGATTCTTTACTCATCTCGAGAATCGAACATCACTTCTACCGGCACAAGCTGATTAACCAAAACCAATTTGGCTTTAGAAAAGGGGCTGGAACAGTTCAGGCTATTTCTGAAGCGGTCTGGTTCATACGTGAGTCGGTAAGATCTAAGTATTATTGTTCTGCAATAGCCTTAGACATTAGTGGGGCATACGATAACGCCTGGTGGCCGCTTATTATCTGCAGGCTAATAGAGAAGGGTTGTCCTGACAATCTCATCAAATTAGCCAGGAGCTACTTTTCAGAACGCAAGGCCATTATCAACGAACCAGGTTTGTACGTTGAGAAAAGAATTAGCAAAGGATGTCCACAGGGTTCTAAATCAGGTCCAGGTTTTGGGAATATTTTGTATGGAACTGTCTTTGTAAGTAATCTGCCTGAAGAGTGTAAGATGGTAGCTTATGCCGATGATACTCTTCTGCTTTGTAAAAGCAGAACTATTGTTGGTCTGAAAGAGACCACTGACCGTGCTTTAGAAAATCTTCCCCAGTGGGCAACTGAAACAAGGCTCAGTTTCAATGCCCAAAAGAGTGAAGCCCTCTTCTTCAGCAGATCCTCAAGTCAAAGGAGTCCCGTTTTCACACTAGGAAACAAAAAAATTAAATGCCAACAGAATCTTCGGTATCTAGGTGTCACTATAGACAGACTCTTGAATTTTAAGGAACACATAAAGCAGGCATGTAGTAAAGTGAAACAACTGAGTATAAAATTAGGTATCGCTGCAAAGAAGGAATGGGGTCTAGGAAGAACAGAGCTCTCCGAAATCTATCGCGGCGCGATAGAACCCGCATTATTATATGGAGGTCCTATCTGCCAGAAGTCATGTGGCGTGAAAGGAAGCCTCAAGCTCTTGGGCATACAGCGCCTCAGCACCATCCGCGCTGCGAAAGCCTATCGCACAGTATCTACAGAGGCAGCTTGTGTGATTACAGGTCTCCTTCCAGTGGACATCCGCCTCAAGCAACTAGCTCTCTACAGCTCACACCAATTTGCAGACGATATGTTAGTTAAAGATGTCATAGGCCTACCAAATACTTTGAACAAAATCGAACTGGACGTTAACATACAAGAACACATTTACCCTTCAAAGATATCATTGATTAGGTACTTTGACACTGTCAAATCTTTTCCATCTTCGGATATACACGGACGGTTCGAAATCGAGCAAAGGAACAGGAGCTGCATTAGTTGCCTATTACAACGGCGAAGAGGTTCACCACAAGCTCACAAGGTTGGAACACTACACTACTGCTCAATATTCCAAGCAGAGCTCATCGCCATACTACATGCCTTGCAATATGTTGAAAATCACAGCAATAGTCCTTGCTGGATAATATGTGACAGCCGATATATCCTCGATGCACTGAAAAGTTTGAAAGGAGCCACTGAACTGTTGATGGAGACATGAACGACAGCTGCAAGGGTCTCAAGGAAAAATATGATCCGATGGCATTGGATTAAAGCCCATAGTGGAGTCGAAGGCAATGAGCGAGCGGATTGTCTCGCAAAACTCACAGCAAGCAATGGTAATCTGCCAATTGCATACGACAAATTGCCTAAACAGGCGCTGAAATCTGGTTCCAAGGGACATTTTGAGAAACTCTGGCAGGACAGATGGAATGCAGCTACAACAGGCTTGTTGACTAAGCTGTTTATACCATCAATAAAGGTTTGGTGCAGCTTAAACGTCAGTCTATCCCACCATGCAATTCAAATTATAACAGGGCATGGCAACTTCAAGGCATATCTCCACAGATTTGGGAAAAGAGATTCTCCTCTCTGCGAGTGTGGGGAAAACGACGATGCGGCACACGTGATATTTTCCTGTCCCGATACAGAACTATGGAGACGATCCTTAGTGACAGAAATGCAACAGCATGGACTGACGTGGCCCGATAATGAGAATGATTTAAGTAGAGTAGATAAACCCAAAAAGTGGTGGTACATGTTCGATAAACACGCCAAGAAATTGTCCAGATTGGACCACGACAGTCAGTTCAGGTGTTAACAATTTGGGTCAAGAGATGCTTCTGTAAATAGTAGAAATCGCTACAGCCAGCATAGTGTCGTATTTAACGGAATGTTGGCTTTCATATGCTTGCATATGAAAAAACAACAAAATAGGCTGTCTAGTCTAGTCTAACTTGTCTGTCTAGGTTATGAGTATATATATATATATATATATATATATATATATATATATATATATATATATATATGTGTTGTATTGTTTTCTCGGGGATTCCGCGTTGATGCTGAGGGTTGGCTCTGAAAAGAACCGGATTCTCGACGTTTCGGCGAACTAACATTCGCCATTCTCAAGAGATATATGCGTCCGTACGGGTCAACCGTTCGACGCATACTGAGAGCTCGTTCGTGCGATGCGACTACTTATAGCTGTCTACTTATAGCTGTCTGGCTTTTCTATCTCTATCGAGAGATAGAAAAACGAGACTACTGCATGAACACGAGAGACGATTCCTTGAGACTGCCCCCAGCATGGCGACCGATCATATCCACCCTCAAAATGCAATCCCAGACACCCCAGACTCATGTACGACCAACAAAACAAACAAACAACCGAACCGAAGCATCGCACACAACGCGCATGACCCGAAGCCAGACAGCTATAAGTAGTCGCATCGCACGAACGAGCTCTCAGTATGCGTCGAACGGTTGACCCGTACGGACGCATATATCTCTTGAGAATGGCGAATGTTAGTTCGCCGAAACGTCGAGAATCCGGTTCATTTCAGAGCCAACCCTCAGCATCAACGCGGAATCCCCGAGAAAACAATACAACACAGGTATCTATCCGCGAAAACCTCAAATACAACATATATACATATATATGTATATATATATATAAATATATATATATATATATATATATATATATATATATATAAATATATATATATATATATATATATATATATATATATATATATATATATATATTATATATATATATATATATATATATATAAATAACTGAAGGATTAATATCTAAAAGACAAAGAGCACGATCTAATGATGTCTAACAATAGTACGGACAATATTCAGTCACTTTTAGCACATGAGTTCAAGATACTCCATGTGAGCCATTTCGCTGCATCAAAGCAAGCGACTATGAAACGGTCAAGATCTATAGTGTCAGGGGCTGAAGGCCTGCAGTCTTACAAAAAAACTAAAAAGCGACTAAAAACTGGATGTTAACTTAACTATTGCTAGATTATCCCGGTACGTCGTAAAGTCGTACGTAAGTGACTGAAGATTGTCCGTATTATTGTTAGACATCATTAGATCGTGCTCTTTGTCTTTTAGATTTTAATCCTTCAGTTATTCATCTTGTGCACTGACACATTAAATCGTAAATTCTTTTTACAATATATTGATTATATATATATATATATATATATATATATATATATATATATATATATATATATATATATATATATATATATATTTATATATAATGGTAACGTCAAAAAGAGGAGAAAATAAAAATACATACGTTATATTATTTATATATAATATAAGTTGTAATGCACAATAATAATTTCTTTGAATTTCATTGGTATAGAATTACAGATTTGTATACCAAATCTGTTAGGTGCTGCTTGGAAAATATTTAGATTACTCTTTGGTGTTATAAGGTTTAGAATATGTCTTGTATTATATCCGTGGCGATATTTTCTCATTCCTAATGCTAGGCACAGTTAAAATTTGTAACTTCAAAAAATAAGTCCTACATAAACGAAGTTGTTTTTATTCCCGTCAGAGATCTTATTATTCTTTTTTGGGCTAAGAACACTCTTGACTTTGAGAGGAAGCTCCCCACACTAGTATGCCATAGGTTTTTAAAATAGATTGAATCTCGGCATGGTACACATTGAGGAGATAATTCTCACCAACCGTATGTCGCACTTTTCTCAGCAGGTACGACTTGTTATTTAATTTTTTAATTAAAGAGTTTATTGTAGTGTCCCATTTGAGATTTTCTTCAAGGCATACTCCTATTTTTTTTTCTTTATTAATCCCTCAGAAATTAACCTTTTAATATAAACTGACGCTTCAAAATCTTAAAATGGCGTGGGCGCGGCATTTGTGATTTACATTCAAGATAGGGAGGTTTATTATCAACAAATTCGTTTTGAAAAGTACTACTCAATATTTCAGGCAGAATATACTGCAATCAAGCAAGCCTTAAATTATATTGAAGTAAATAAACATGTTATTAAGAGTTGTTCTATTCTTTGTGATAGTCGTTCAGCACTTGATGCTCTAAAGTTTTTGTCTGTTCCCCCAGAACTTGTATTGAATAATTGGATAAAAGCAAAAGAAATTGCAAAATAAGTTAAATTAAGATGGTACTGGGTTAAATCTCACATTAATATAGAAGGAAATGAAAACCGATAGCCTAGCTAAACAAGCTTTAGCTGCTGATAATTTGAATAACATACCGATTTCGCATTCTAAAATCTCTTTATGAACTTTTAAATTTAAATTAAAAGAATATTTTAAAAAAATATGGCAATTTCGCTGGGAAGAGGCGAAAACAGGTAGATGGACAAAAAACTTCATCCCAAACGCTGGAATATGCAATAAAATGGATATACATAATACATATATCACACCATGCTGTCCAACTTATTACTGGACATTGAAATTTACAAGCATATCTACATAGATTTGAAATACGAGAGTGACCTACTTGCATATGTGGACAAGAAGACACTGCTCCATCCTTTTTTACAATATGCAATTATAACTTAAAGTAACCTTGTAATATATTATTAATTCATTTTTATTATTCAAATTCAAAATCTAAAACGGATCCTAAACATGTCAGGTTCTGAGGCTGACAGCCTCAACTCTCGGCGATACCAAATTATCAAATTTGGTTTTAGGACACCTATAATTACTTTATAATATTGCACGTTCACTAATGTGTAATTATATTTTCACTTTATATTCTTATATATTTTTATTAAATAATTTAATTATTTAAGTCTAAATTATATTGTGTGATTAAAAAAAACATTTGGACAGCAA
The DNA here is from genome assembly GCA_944588485.1 of Phosphuga atrata. Classification (NCBI taxonomy): domain Eukaryota; kingdom Metazoa; phylum Arthropoda; class Insecta; order Coleoptera; family Silphidae; genus Phosphuga; species Phosphuga atrata. The sequence continues at coordinate 33,464,080 of OX155896.1, read as the reverse complement.
TTATTTTATATTTCGGAATAGGTTCATTATAAAATACAATTCATAGAATTAAATTCTTAAAATAGTTCTTGCCAAGGCACAATGTTGTGGGAATCTACCACAAACACTGTCTATCAATAGTTTTATATCATCGACTTTCTTAGCTTCTGTGAAGACACCTTTCCAATCAACCATCGGCAAGATACGGTAAACCACTTGCATAAGAGGGTGATCTGCTACATTTTCGTTAAACATTCTAATTAGATTCTCAGGAGCCAAATCGCTTTGTAGACCAGGGAAGTAGCTTAAAATATGATTGTAATCAACATTCTTCAAGAAAGTTGTGGCACTTTTTATAAAATTATCCACGTTCTCTCTCTGAGAGCCTGCTGAGGCTACCGCAACGAGCAACAGCAACACAAATGCAGATTTCATCTAAAACAAATTGAATAGAGTAACATATCATAAAAAAATTTAAACTTACGTTTGTTGGTAGATTACTTCGGATATTGACGCTCCTAACAAAGTCTTCAAGTTGTTGAAGAAAATGTTATAATATCGTTTTTTCAAAACTTCAGAATTTATATCCAAAAATTCTGCAATAAATCTGCACAATGAAATAAAATTTAATCTTTCCATTGTTCAAGTACAATTAAACAAGATGGCTCATAAATAAATTAAATAACTGAAACATTTCTGATATTATATACACAGATAAGATTGGACACCGCTAGACAACCTACACTGGGTTATTGGAGCTTGGAATACCTAAAGGACAAAAGAGGGGTTCCAACCAAGCAAAGAGATATACAAAAGTCAGACCGTTACGTATACCACGTAAACATAAAACACAGGAAACTCCAAACCCTCAGTAGATATTTGACGAGCTAGTCTTGTTTTTCTAGTCTAGTATATGTGGTCTAATCTCTGTAGTCTTGTACATCTAGTTTTGTAAGTCTAGTCTTTGCTGTCTAGTCTTGTTTGACTAGTCTGGTTTGTTTTGTCTTGTTCGTCTAATCTTGACTGTTTAGTATCGTCTCTATTGTATTGCCTCTTCCGTCTTGTCTATCTAGTTTATCTAGTCTAATCACTCTAGACACGTCTGTCCAGTTTTGTCTGTCTTGTCTTAACTATATATTCTTGTCTGTCTACTCTGTTCTGTCTAGTCTTGTCAGGTCATGTCTTGTCTGTCTATTCTTGTCTGTCTAGTCTTGTCTGCCTAGTCTTGTCTGCGTAGTCAAATTCAAATTCAAAAATAAATATTTCATTATCTAAGCAAGTATAGTAAGTAAATTAAGTACATTACAAATACATTCTAAATGAAATGTGTCGCTTAGGAATAGGAAATATAACTCAATTTGTATTACACCTTCAAGAAGAACTCTTCTACTTCGTATGTTTCAATGTTATTTAGGAGTTGGAATAGCTGTTTCTTGAAATCTTTTATATTATTAATTTGCTTGATTTCTCGAGGCAGAGCATTGAATAGTTTTATGCTAATATACGGGGGATTTCTTTCGGTCATCGTAAGAACATGCCTGGGTAGCTGATACATCTCTTTGTTGTATCCTGTTCCGTGGGTTTAACAAAATCTATGAAAAGGTGCTTGTGTTTCTTGAGGAACACAATGTTCTCATAGATAAATGTAGCTGTAGTTGTTAAAATTTTCGCTTTACGAATATGACCTCTGCAGGATTCACGGAAGTTCAGATTTAAAAGTATTCGCAGTGCTTGTTTTTGTATCTTGAAGACACACTTGTAGTATGTACCATTTCTCCAGAACATAATCCCAAATCTAAGGTGGCTGTGGCAGATGGCAAAATACACCATCCTTAGGACGTCGGTCTCAACATAACGTTGAAGGGATCTCATTGCGAATACTGCCTTGTTCAGTTTCTTTGTCACAAAGTTGGTATGTGTAGCCCAGTCCAGGGATTGGTCTATATGAAGTCCGAGGAGCCTAACTGAATCACTTACTGGCACATACACGCTCTCAATTGATATTTCTTCAGGGTATAGCGACTAATTCCGCTTCGTTTTGAAGATTATTGATTGAGTTTTTTCTTTGTTTAGTTTAAGTCTATTAGCATCAAACCACATTTTTAACAACTCAGCAGCCCTTTCTGCGTTGGTGGTGATAACGTTGATTGTACTATTTAACAACAATAGGGATGTATCGTCCGCATAATTGATCTTAATGTGAGGTCAGTTAACGGGGGTTGCATGCAGGTCATTTATAAATAGAGCGAAAAGTAGAGGCCTTATTGTGCTACCTTGTGGAATACCCGTCTTGATCGTACTCGGGGGAGAATCTTGTTAGAAGTCTTGTCAGCCTAGTCTCGTCTGTCTAGTCTTATCTGTGTAATCTTATAAGTCTAGTCTGTCTCTCTAGTCTTGTCTGTCTAGTCTTGTCTGCCTAGTCTGGTCTGTCTTACCTTGTCTGTCTGGTCTTGTTTATCTAGTCTGGCCTGTCTAGTATTGTCTCTTTAGGTTTGTCTGTCTAGTCTTATCAGTATTGTCTTGTCCGTATAGTGTTGTATGTCTCAAGTACCATCGGCAGCACAGCAAACAATCTGTCCATATACTTTGGCAGCACAGATAGTGTTTTTCACACTATTTTTGAGTGCGTACTATACACCCCGGATACAGATAGATGGATAAACCCGATATGATCCGAACTCTAAGTGATAACATTAGTAAAGATAAAGCTGTACTGGCCTGGAGATTGGACGTACTCCGAGGATATGTTACAGAATATAGTCAGCGAAAAAGAGGCGAAGAACAAAATATATGGAAGAACGAAAGAAGACGTATATAGAAACAAATTCTGAACTCCTAAACGCTGATGTGAATGGGAGATGTAAGGATGGACAAACATTTAGAAATATATACAGCGACATCTTGAGGAAATGTTTATAGCGGTACGCAGATGTTCGTGATTCAAGAGGCTACTTGAAAAGTTAGCGCCTATCGTGTTTGCTAGTCTTGTCTATCTAGTCTTGTCTGAGTACACTTGTCTTCCTAGTCTTGTCTGTCCAGTTTTACCTGTCTAGTATTAACTCTCTAGTCTTGCCTGTCTAGCCAAACTCAAATTCAAAATTTATTAATCTTCAGATATAAATATATACATATCAGACGTGTCATTAAAAGAGGAAAAGTAGTAACAATAATTACACATTAACGTTCATATTCAAGAAACACCTTAATACTATAATAGCATTTTGCTATTAAATGCGTTTTAAGACGTCTTCTGAATATACTATTAATAGTTTGCTCTTTAACAAGTATTGGAATACGATTATAAATTTGTATACCTATGCGATCAGGTGCTCCTTTGCAGATGGTAAGATTGCTTTTTACAGGTCTTAGATTAAGGCAATTTCGTGTATTGTTTGCATATCGATCATCCCTGGCACCAATTAAATGCCTTTTTTATGGATACAACAGGCTAGCTCCCATATATATATATATATATATATATATATATATATATATATATATATATATATATAAACATGGTACAGTTAGAATATTGAAGTTTGAGAAATATGATCTGCAAGATTTAGTAGCTGCAATATCCGAGATTGCTCTTATGACTCTCTTTTGCGCTAGAAATACCCGTTGAGAATGTGTGGAAATTCCCCATACGCCATAATCGACTGAACTTCGGCATGGTATACGCTTAGGAGACCATCCACCCCCACAGTTTGACGAACTTTTCGTATTAGATAGCATTTGGAGTTCAGTTTTCGCACTATTTCAGAAGTAGTTGAGGACCATGTCAGATGTTCTTTCAGGCAGATGCCTAAAAATTTGACTTGTTTTTGACGAATTAACTTGCAGTTGCCGATTCCAAGTGGAATGTCTTGAGTGGGGTTTCTTCGGTTGAACTGGAAAACTACATAACTAGTTTTTCCAATATTTAAGTGTAGGTAGATTACACTGGTAGAGCTTTTCTAGGGTAGTATTTAGTTTAACAGTCGTTTCTTCTAGGGAAGCATTGTTATCAGCATTATCAGCATATGAGCATATATTATCAGCAGTGTAGAGGAAGAACAGGATCGGGGCTAAGATACTTCCTTACAGGGCATCTTAGCCTAAGACTTATTGACAATATATTATTTGTCCTATACTCTGTTGAATTTATTTTGACAAATTGTTTCCTGTTGCTCAACTACGATTCAAACCCGCGCCCTGCCTTTCCTCTAATTCCATAGGAGTATAATTTGGATAGGAGTTTGTCATGAGCGACGCAATCGAAGGCCTTGGAGAGGTCGCAGAAGATTCCTACCGGATGTATGCCTTCATCCACTTCCTTTAAGATTTTGTTATAGAAATCATTGATAGCTGTAGCTGTGGATTTATGTTTACAGATGTTGCTGGTTTGGAATTAGCTCATGTTTCGGAATGAAGGGCATTAGTCGGTATTCCATGGCGTATTCCAATATCTTTGCCATTACTGACACCAACGATATCGGCCTGTAGTTAATTTTGTCCAGCCGGTCTCCTTTTTTAAATACTGGAGTAACAGTGGATATTTTAAGTATATCAGGTACCATTTCAGATGCGAACGAACAATTAATTATGTGTGTGATGGGTTCGATGAGTGCATATTGTAATTCCTTGAGGATATTTGCAGGGAGATAGTCCGGGCCTTACGTCGATTTATTTTTAATTCCTTTAAAATTAGATCTCCGTGGGAGAAAATTCTTCCAGGTACATAGAGTTGTTGTTTCAGAACAGGTGCTCGTTTTCCAAAATTATCGACGGAATATTTTGGGTGATATTTTCTGGTGCAGCTTCAAAGAAGTCGTTCAATATAGAGGCAACTGCATTAGGATCTTTGATAATTATATAGTTATATTTAATGTGAATGTCTTGTTTGCTCCGAGTTTTATTAGAGAGTTCATCTACAGTTTTCCATAAGGTATTTTGTTATTAGCGGAGTTGTCTAATTTCTTTTTAAAAGTTTTTCCTAATAGTAAGTAATAGATTTTGGGGAAATTTCTTCTTCACAGTGTAAAAGACTCTTAATATGGGATATTTCTTTTGCATGCTGTACAAGTCTTTTAAGTTCCTGCTTGACTGTTCACCCTTTTTAGTTATCCACGATCTTAATTTTTTTTAATTGTTCGCAATCTTTTATATTATAAATTTCAGACCAAGATTCCCTCTGAAGAGCTTGTTTCAGCTGCAGCTTGTTGAAGGCACAAAAGTTTCAAAAGAAGTAGTCTTGTTTACATTTTTTACGCTTCAGGACATATAGGGGTATAGCAATCAAAATAAATTTATGATCCGATATAATGGTATCATCGACCGTGACAGTGGCAGGAAGATTTTTCCTCGCAAAACGATTATCGATGTAACTTTTTGAAGTTCTTATTACCCTAGTGGGCACTCTTATTTTATGATCTAGGCCATAAGAATGCAACATGTTTATCAGATTTTCTTTTTCTTTGCAGTCTCCTAGAAAACTGATATTGCTAAGCTAAGCTAAGCATAAATGTATAGATACTTCCCGCAGGTGGTCTATATATAACAAATATAATTATTTTATGTAAGCCTGAGTTCCATACCACTCCACACATTTCAATTTGTTTTTCCACCGATTTTCCCGTGATATCCAGTATAGTGCAACTACTTACAAATGATTCTTTTATCCAAATAGCTGCGCCACCACCAATAGATTTAGATCTATTAAATGAAGTGACTAGTTTGTAATTTTATATATTCGTATATTGTATTATTTCATCCGTTAGCCAGGTTTCTGCTAAGCAAATGAAATATACTTGGCATATACAACAAATTGAAGAAGTTTTTTCGGACATTTAAGAAGATTATCAAATTTTCAAGACATTTATTCGCATTTATAAGGCAATTGTTTTTCTTTGCAGAGTATGGCACCACTTTTTTCGTTTTAAAATCGCAGATTAGTTTCGATCCCTCACTACTTGACAGTTTAAAAAAAACGTCTGATTCTGGTGTACAGTGGCCAGGTTTCCGGGTTGTGTACCTCTTTTAATTTATCAAAGGGTAAAGATACTTTAAATGATGAATATTCTTGTGGGTACTTTGAAGCTAGTTTAAGACATTGGACGTCGTTTAATTGTTTATCATTAAGATATTTGGTTAGATCTTCTTCGGTTAACTTAGGGTCCAGACGGTATACGTGAAGATGTGCAAATTTCCTCGCCGCTTTAACTACAGTATTATCCAAGTTAGAACCAATTATAATATTGGATGATCTAGAATGTCTTTTTATTTTGAATTTGCCATTTTTCAGACTCTCCTATTTCTGCATCGAGCAGATTGTTGATATTGTTTTTGTCGGGGCGCATATCAATGACGATAATTTCTTTCTCTGCCTTATCGCGCCGCGAATGAGATACGTTATCGGCAATAGCTCTTACGGGACACTCTTCGATTCCAGATATAGGTGAGGTAATCGGCCTATCCAACGTATAAATATTTGACGGGCTTCGACTCTAATTTCTCGTTAGTTTTCTTTAATTCGTTCATTTGATCGGATAGCTCAGAAAATAACAATTTTAGAGGTTCTATCTAGATTGTAATCTGTGTTTCAGCAGACGACTTTACATACTCTGCTAATTCCTCGTTACTACGCTTTAATTCTTTTATCTGCTCCAATATTTCGCCATTTAAAATACGTAAGGGCTCCACATGTTTTTTTATTAAACCCGATAAGAGATTTTCATACTCGGAACTCTGCAGAAAAGTACTCAAGATGTCGAATTGCTTTTCCGAAGGGATATTCGATCTCAATTGTCTAGACATATTTACAACTTTTATGGGACTTTAACACTTTAAAAAAGACAACTTCAAAAATACTGAACAATAACTTTATAATCTATAGACACTTTAAAAACTATAACTTAACATTATTAACTGACTGGGTACTCGCACGTCCACTCTCATTGAAAGATGACTCGCGACTAGTCTTTTAAACCTAGTTTTGTCTGTCTATTCTTGTCTGTCTATAGTCTTGTCTGTGTAATATTGCCTATCAAACTTTACCTGTGTGGTATTGTTTATATTAAAAAAACGGTTTGAAAAAAAAAAGGAAAAACTAAAACGGATCCTGAACACGTCAGTTTCTGAGGCTGACAGCCTCAACTATTGGTGATACCTATAATCGAACAGATAATTTACCTTCACCATTATCAAATTTGGTCTTGGACACCTGTATTTACTTTATAATACTGCAGTTTCATTATTGTGTAATTAAATTTTCACTTTATATTCTTGTTTTCATAAGACTAAATTATATTGTGCAATTAAAAAAAAATCATTTGGACAGCTATTATATTATATTTCGGAATAGGTTCATTATAAAATACATTTCATAGAATTAAATTTTTAAAATAGACCTTGCCAAAGCACAGTGTTGTGGGAATCTACCACAAACACTCTCAAGCAATAGCTTTATTTCATCGACCTTCTTAGCTTCTGTGAAGACACCTTTCCAATTAACCATCGGTAAGATACGTTGGGCTACTTGTATAAGAGGATGATCTGCTACATTTTCCATAAATATTTTAATTAGATTTTCAGGAGCCAAATCGCTTTGTAGACCGGGGAAGTAGCTTAATATATGCTCGTAATCAATATTTCTCAAGAAAGTTGTGGTACTTTTTATAAAATTATCCACGTTATCTCTCTGAGAGCCTGCTGAGGCTACAGCAACGAGCAATAGTAACACAAATGCAGATTTCATCTAAAACAAATTTAATAGAGTAAAATATCATACAAAATTGAAAACTTACGTTTTTTGGTATATTACTTCGGTTGTTGACGTTGCTTACAAAGTCTTCAAGTTGTTGAAGAAAATATTGTAATATCGATTTTTCACAACTTGGGAATTTATATCCAAGAATTCTGTAATAAATCTGCACAATGAAATAAAATTTAATCTTTCCATTGTTCAAGTGCAATTAAACAAGACGGCTCATAAATAAAACAAATAACTGGAACATTTCTGATATTATATGCAAAGATAAGATTGGGCACCACTAGACAAGCTACACTGGGTAATTGTTGGAGCTTGAAATGCCTCAAGAACAAAACAGGGGTTCCAGCCAACAAAAGAGATATACAAAAGTCAGATCGCTACTTATACCACGTAAACGTAAAAACAGGAAACTCCAAACCCTCAGTAGATATTTAACGAGCTAGTCTTGTTTTTCTAGTCTAGTCTTTGTAGTCTAATCTCTCTAGTCTTGTCTGTCTAATTTTGAAGGAAGTCTAGTCTTAGATGCTTAGTCCTGTTTGACTTGTCTGGTTTGTTTTGTCTTGTCTGTTTATTATCGTCTCTATTGTATTGCCTCTTTAGTCTTCTCTATCTAGGCTAATCTCTTTCTTAACTCCAGTCAACTGTCCAGTTTTGTCTGTCTTGTCTTAACTACCTATTCTTGTCTCTCTATTTTTTTCTGTATATATTTCTGTGTTCTAGGTCAAGTCTTGTCTGTCGAGTCTAGCCTGTCTAGTCTTGTCTGTGTAGTCTTGTCTATCTAATCTTGTCTATCTAGTGTTGCCTGTCTAGTCTTTTCTGCCTGGTCCTCTCTATCTAGTCTTGTGTCTCTAGTCTTGTCTGTCTTTCTTCACTACAAACGACCTTGCATATGCAGCCAAAAACTGGAAAGTCTTAGAGAAAGAGTCACTAAGCGACCATAAATACATACTCTACATGTTGGAGGAATATAATGTGACACAGAAACGAAGACCGATGGATAAAATGCTAGAAGTGATCAAATCACTATTTCCAGTCCATTCCAAAACAACCTGCCAGCAACCTAAAGTTGGCAATACTCCTCCGTTCACTGATGAAGAGCTAATCATGGCAAGTAACCGTCTGCGCAACAGCAGAGCTCCAGGACCAGATGGTATCCCCACGGAGGCTGTTAAACTAATGGTAGGAAACTTCCCTTGTTTAGTTCTGGAAATATTAAACAAGAGCCTAGAGGCTGGTACATTCCCTGCCAGATGGAAGCAGGCTAAATTGGTATTAATAAACAAATCAAACAAGCCCATATGTGTAACTTCTTCTTACCGGCCCATCTGTATCCTTGATGTCGCTGGCAAGATGCTAGAACAACTAACTTTAGCACGTCTAAGAAAAAGAACTGGAAAGCGGAATGAACCTATCTGAAAGACAATTCGGATTTAGAGAAGGCAGATCTACAATAGATGACTTAAAATACGTCATAAATATAGCCGAAATGGCAAAAGAAGGTACAAAACAGACCAGGAAAATATATACGCTTATAACGTTAGACATCAAAAAATGCCTTCAACTCGGCAGCCTGGCAGCACATCATGGTTGAATTAATGGAAAGAAATATACAGCCATATTTACTGAGAATGATACGTAGCTACCTCTGCGACCGTCCCATCATCCTACGCACTGAAAAAGAAGTTAAAAGTTGGAACGTCAGTTCCACAGGGCGGTGTTCCACAGGGCTCCGTAATGGGACTATCCCTGCGGAACGTACTCCACGATGGTATTCACAGGCTAAAGCTACCCGAGAGAGTTGTCATAATCGGTATTGCGGACGACCTGGCACTCACTGTAGTTGGAAAGAATGAAAGAGGTACTATGCTCAGAACCAACTTGACCATTGAACAAATTACTAAAAGGATGTCATCAAAATCCCACCACCTAGCGCCGGAAAAGTCTTAGGCGGCCCTGTTAACGGAATATAGAAAGTTGCCTCTTATATCTTTCAAAGTGGTAGGAATGGGTATTAAACGAAAAGATTGTATAAAATACCTAGGCATCACAATCGACAAAAGATTGTCTCTTACAGAGCACATCAGAAAAGCAGCGGAAATGGGCATGAAAATTACTGCGACACGGGAGAAACTAATGCGTAATGTGTGCGGACCTAAATACAGTAAACGCGGGCTCCTAAGCACTGTGGCCCATTCTGCTATGCTTTATTGAGCTCCCACATGGGTACAGGCCCCTAACAAAGCTAGAATAACCGAATTAGCTGTATTTCAGAAGAAAATGGCCCTACGGAGTCTGCAGTGCCTACCGGACACTATCGCGCCATGCAGTTTTGGTTATTGCAGGCATTCCTTAGTTTATTAATATTGTGTCTTTTGTAATATTGTGTATTCCTTGCCCATCAAACTGCATGCAAAGCATAGAAATTCTTGATATGAGGCAGGCAAGAACAAAACATCAAGATATGATGCCGATACCAAACTCACTCAGGAATGGCAGGAAGAGTGGAATAACACCACAAAAGCTCAGTGGATGAGGATCCTCATCCCGGGCACTGACACCTGGACTACTCGTCGACACGACATGGGGAAGTTAAATACTACCCCACTCAGGTCCTAACGGGCTAGGGTTCTTTCCGAGATTACCTTCTCAACATCGGGAGAGCATCCCACGCAGATTACATATACTCTGGGTTGGCCTATAGTGTTACCAATACTATATTTGAGTGTTCGTAATGGGACAACGAGAGAGAAATGTTTGAGAACGACAAACTCGATCCCCAAAATATGATGGCGCACCTATTAGAATCGTAGGAAAGATGGAACAATATCCACAAAATGGTAACAAGAATTATAACAGAAAAGGAAAATGACGAAAGAAAATTAAAACTCGAAAATCGAACCCCTAATCGCACACAGTGCGGAAGGGGGATGTAGATAGTACACGTCAGACCAACAGATCATCCAACACCCTGAATTAATGCGACAAGCGGTTCCGGAGTGTTCGAATTAGTTTCAGGGGGCTTACTTGCATGGTTAACTCGTATGTCTAGTTTTGCCTGTCTAGTTTAGTCTGTCTAATATTGTCTGTCTAGTCTTGTCTTGTCTTGTCTCTCTAGTCTTCTGTGCATAGTCTTGTCTGTATTGTCTTGTCTGTCTAGTCTTGTCTGTATAGTAAAATCAAATCAAAAATCAAATTAATTTATTTCATTATTTAAACATAACAGTATGACACAATATTAATATACTAAGAAATAAAGAAGTGACATTCTGCAATATTTAATGAAATTTGTCGAGGATACAATTCTGTACTATCCTTGATAGTATTGTATTTTCGTGTAGTATTCTTGGATAGAGTATGGTTCTAGATGTATGAGGACACGTTGAAGCTCCTTCTTGAAAGCATTAACTTCCTTAATTTGTTTTAAATATTTGGGCAAACCGTTGAATAAGTCAATATTGCTGCATGGGGGCATCTTCTGTGACATGGTTAACTTGTGAAGCGGCTTTTTATTATTATAACCTTTACTTCGGGTATCCCTCGTGTCAGAAGAAGATGCTTTGCTCATACAGTGGTGCCATCAGTGAGTTACTTAATGTACTCTTGGTGTGCTCATAAGATGTCTTTAAACACTAACTTGATGTTAACTTGGTGTGATGGTTCCGTAGAGAACACACGTGCCTTTTTATTGTAAGTAGAGCAATAAATAAATATATTGAAGCATATATAGAGATAAGTATTTGCCATCCTTCCTATACTTCCACAAGCTATCATAATCCTTCGGGTTATGGTCTTATAGGTTATGGGCCTAGAGGCATAGTTTTTTTCTTCTCTTTGAAACGAGAAAAAAAAAGGATCGGCATTTTGTATTACTTTTTTTGTTTCAAAAGCGGTGTTTCTTTAGAAGATTAAAATTGAAGTTTTAGAAGAAAAATAATAACTGAGTCCTTAGTTGTTTCGGTGTTTTTTTTTTTATATATAGAAAAAAGTAAACGGAACAGTGGACTGGTTGCTTGTAAAAAAGAGAATTTTTCTTATATCGGAGTATATAATAATTTTATTATATAAATGTAGATGTTTCAGATTTAGATGTTTAAGAAGTTTAAAAGCAGATGTAGATGATTTGATGTAGATGTTTCAGATGTAGATGCAGATGTTTTATATGAAAGATAATATATTTTTGTGTGAATATATAAAAATATTATATTGAACTAAAATTAATATGACATGTTGACTTGCTTTATATAGTTTAATTTAGATGTTAAATAATAGAAGATAATAATTACTTGAAGAAAAATAAAATTTATAAAGTATATCTTTATATAAAAATTTAGTTATTGTGTAGAAGTTTTATATATAAAATAAAACAAAAATAACTAAATTGTTATCGTCTCAGAGTGAAATCTGTAGTACAGTATGTAGCTCTGTTTTCGAGTATAGGGTCGTTTTTCGGCCATGTAGTTGGTGTGTTGCACGTGTGCGTACTGCCTTCTCCGATCGTTTCATGTGCTGTGCCGTGTCACGTGGAGGGAGGGAGCACGTATAGCATTTCGGTGCATGTGTGGGTGACGACTGATTTCGTTTTCTTTTACAGCTTGCAGTGCGGTTGTGAAGGAGGGTGAAATACAAAAGCCTCAAAATAAGTTTGGTTTGTTTCAGATTTCTTTTGATGTTTAGAAGTTTATATGAATAGAAACAATGAGTGAGCAAAATCAGCAACCAATGCTCAATAATACAGAGGCATTAGATACTCCACAAAACCTGTTCACTGCCACATAAGTTCAGGTATTTTTTTTTTAGAAGTGGATCCAAATTTTAGAAGTTAAAATTTTATCTTTAAAGAATTTTTTTAATACTTAGAGTGTAGATGTTTTCAGAAGTTACGAATTCTTTATTATTCGTAAAAGAAATCCAAACTAAAGTAATTTTTGTTTATGAAATAAAGGGCAAGGAGTATCTTTAAGCCCAGCAATGTCAATGGCTCAATATACCACCACAGCCAATATGTCAATAGCCACAACTATGTCACAGGAAACTTCTGGTCCTACTCCAACACATGTTGAAGGATCAGTGCAGCCACCACCAACTTCTCAAACAAGTTTTGAGTTACAATGTTACTTACGTCAACAAAAAGAAAATTTTGAACTGCAAAACAAAGGTTTTGAGTCAATCAAAATTTTAATGCAACATATGAACAAAATATCTGAAAATTTCCTTGCGGCTAAACGACTTCGCATTAGAGGGGTACAAGGTAATATATTAAATTCTACCTCAATATTAGATGAAACTGCACCTCAAAATAACAGTAGTTCAACTAATCAAACCAACTCGCAAGAAATAAATCTAGAGGTTACTAAGGCTTTAAATGACTCTTTGACTGCTTTAAAAAGTACAATAGAATCAAATAAAAAGTCTCAAAGTTTTCAAATACCAAGAAATTATGTTCTTAGTCAAAAAGGAGACATTAATATATGGTTGGATAAATTAAAATCTGAATTAATTTCAAAAGATTTGTTAGACGTAATTGATTCAACTATAAATGCTCCTAGTACGTTAGATGAACAAACTATGTTAAAAAGACAACAAGCAGTTAGAGAAATATCATTACAAGTCATTTAGATGATAAATATTATAAAAAAGTTCTTAATATTAAAAATCCAAAGATGATCATACAAAATTTAAAAGAATCTAAAAGAGTTGAAAATAATGTCACTCATACATCTGTTAGAACAAAGCTTTATCAATTAAGATTACAGCCTAATGAAAGTATAGACAGTTTTTGTAATAAATTCGATAACATAGTTATCGAATATGAAAGCTGTGATAATGCTGTTACCCTGACAGATGAAGAGAAAAGATCCGCTTTTTATCAGGTTGTTTACAATGTAATACCAGAAGTTAATTTTGTTTTATTAAAAAAAAAAGTTTGATTTTAAGTAATTTTAAACATTGTACAAGTGAGGTAATTAAAAGTGCAAAAAAAATAAGTCAGCCGATATAGAAGTAGATGTTGACCTGGTGAGATAGTGACCTTTACTTGAGATCAAAATGTAATAAAATGAAACTAACAAATTTATTATCTGCAGAGAATATAGCAAAACTTAATTTCTCTTAGACGTTTTGCAGATGCAGGTTTAGGTATATTTTTGGATGATACAAATTTAAAAATCTTTGATAAAGTAACAGGTAAAACTTGTTTAACTGGAAATTATATTAAACCTAATTGGCTTATCACTTTAGAAGTAAAATCATTTGCAGAAAATATAGAGCCAAATTATACAACATACTCCTGCACTGCTGAAATAGTTTCTCCAAATAAGTTTTCTGAGCAATCTCAGACGGTATTTGCTGACTTAAATTTACATAAGATGGAGGAAGAAATAGATGGAAGTTCCCATGAGTTGGTACCATCTGAGATTGGGAGGGAGATTCTGAAAGGAGAACTCTTGAAGAAAGATAGAAGTAATTCAGAAGCAGAGTGCACAGACTTTATATTAGATGAACAAATATTAAATAGAAGAATTTAAGATTTGAATTCTGCTGATGGCTTAGAGGAATTTAATAATATTAAAGCAGCAGAGTTAAACACTCAGCAAATTAAAACAATTAAAATAGATGAAGGCATGTTATGGCACATAAGGTTAGGCCATCCCAGCTTGAATTATCTAATAGAATTAAGAAGGTCTGATGAGCCGTTGTATAATGTCAAATTTAATGAAAATATCTTAGATTGTGAAACCTGCATTCTGGCAAAGATGGAAAAATTACCTTTTAAAGAATCTAGATTGATAGCAGATAGACCGTTACACACTATGCATGTAGATACGATGGGACATACATAAATAAATAAATATATTATTGTATTTTTAGATGATTATTCTAGATTTGCTAAAATCTATGCTATCAAAAATAAAAATGAAGCAGCTAATTGTTTTAAAAGCTTCTTAAAAAACTACAAATTTGTTAGGTAAAAATGAAAAAGTTTGTTATTTTAGAACAGATAACGCTAGAGAGTTTACAGGAGGTGATTTTTAGAAGTTATGCAAAAAGAAAAGATAGAAGCCGATTATGCACCACCATATACTCCAGAATTAAATGGTACAGCTGAGAGATTTAATAAAACAATACAAAAGAAAATTAGAGCACTGTTGTTTGACTCTGGCTTTCCCAAATCAATGTGGATATTGGCGGCTAAGACAGCTGTTAATATGTATAATCGCACACCTCACAAAACAGTTTTGTAACACCTTTAAATAAGTTAAATTCCAAAGTAAATACACATTTGGATAAAATTAGAAGGTTTGGTTGTCTGGCTTATGTTAAACTTCCAATAACAGAAAGTAAATTTTCAGAAAGAGCTATAAGAGCCATACTTGTTGGTTATTCACGCACAGTATATGTACTGTGGGAGTCAACCTCTGGCAAATTCTTAAACTCCAGGCATGTCAAGTTCTATGAAAAATTGGTCTACAAAGATGTTTACGAAACAAATAATTTAGAAATAGACGATATTTTAATTAGTGGTAAAACTAATCCTAAAACATCTGATGTAAATAACCCAATGACAATAGATTTAGATGAAAAAATGCTTAAATTAGACAAACCCAATAAACGTACTCTGGATGAAAATGTACAAAATGATACTAAATCTAAGAAGTTGAGAACTTCAAAGAGAAGACCAAAGCCTAATGTGGATGAAAATTTCATTTATGCTAAAACAATAGAAAAGGTCAATATTTTAGAGGAAGATGATTGTATACATGTAATGCTTGCTTCTATTAACAAGGACCCAAGTAGCTATAAAGAAGCTATGTTGAGTGAAAACAGCATTGAATGGAAAGAAGCAACAATAGAAGAATTAAAATCTATAGATGATAATAAAGTCTATGAATTAGTAGACAGACCTTTAGATGTTAATGTATTAAATTCTAGATGGGTTTACAAAACCAAAATTGGCAGAAACGGAAAAATCATTTATAAGGGCAGAGTGGGGTCGTAAGAGGTTTTCTAGATGAAAATGAGTATAAGTTAAAAGAAACTTATGCACCGGTATCAAGACTTCCAGTAATAAGGTCAGCATTAGCAATCATAAATAAACATGATTTAGAAGCAAGACAAATGGATGTCAAAACAGCTTTCTTGTACGGTACATTGAAAAAAGATTTTTTATGGAAATTCCAGAAGGCTATAATTTGCAGTGATGACATAAGAAAAACTAAAGTTTGGAAGCTTAAAAAGTCCTTATATGGATTGAGGGTAAGTCCTAAAAAGTGTAATAAAAAATTCACTGAAGAAGCTTTAAAACTAGGTTTAGAGAATGACATAAATGAGCCGTGCTTATTTACCTGGAGAAAAGAAGAGAAATGTGCTATTGTAATTTTATATGTAGAAGATATGATAGCAGCTAGTAATATGCCAGAAAAATTAGATGAAATTACAAATCATTTCAGTCATGCATTTGAAATAAAAATCTTGGGAGAACCAGAAAATTTTCTTGGAATGAAAATTCACCGTAATAGAAGTAAACGTGAAATGTTCATTACTCAACCAGGGTATACAGAGAAAATTTTAGAGAAATTTAAGATGAAAGAATGTAATGCCCAAGACAAACCAATGATAACTAGACAAGTCAAAAACAGAAACATTAGAAGTAAAGGAAATCTAGATGATTCGAATATTTTGACTAATGCACCTTATAGGGAGGCCTTATAGGGTGTTTTTATATCTTGCGGGAGCAACCAGACCAGATATAGCATATGCTGTAAACTTATTGTCTAGAAGACAGGATAAGGCAGCAGAAGAGGATTGGATAGAAGTCAAAAGAATTTTCAGATATCTTAGAGGAACAACAAATCTAGGTTTGTATTATAGAGGCAAAACTAGTAATTTAGAAGCTATGACAGATGCTAGCTTCAGAGACCAGGAAAATTCAACTTCAACAAGCGGATACATAATCCAAATGTATGGGGATACGGTAGCTTGGAGGAGCCACAAACAGTCTTTTCCTGCTACTTCAACTGAATCCTGTAAAGAAATATTTCTTTTGATAAAGCGACTAGAGATATGATAGGTAAGACTATGTATCAGACACTATTAGATGTGATAATAAATCAGCCAGTGATTTTACTCAAATGGAGGGAAGGCACAAGTTGAAAGATTTTGATGATGACTTAAATCTTATAAAGTCTAATCTTGAAGAAAGAGAGAAATCAGGCAAAAAGTCTCAGATGGCTGATACTCATGGCGATTTTGTAAAATCCTGTGTTTTGGCGGGTAAAATAAAAATTAAATGGATATCTACTAAAGAAAATATAGCAGATATTATGACTAAACCTTTACTCTCGACATTACATTGTAAATTTAGAAATAAGATAATGAATTTGGAAGAACAATAGACGTTAAAACTTTTAGATGCTATAGATGTGAGATATTATGAAATGTTTAAATAATATGTGTAATCAGTTGATTTCTGATGTTTGCAGATAAGGAATAACTATTCTGAGCTGAGTGCGCAGTAGAGAAATAAGAAGTGTATTTTAAGAATAAAATATTTTATGTAATACTTTTATGTTTGATGTTAAATTTTATTTTTTGTATTGTTTGTGTTCATAATCGTAGGTCGATTTCCAGTATAAGTTTGAAGCCAAATGTTATTTTTTATCAATGTTTCATATTTGACATTTAGATTTGTGCAAAGGGAGGGAGTGTCGGAAGAAGATGCTTTGCTCATACAGTGGTGCCATCAGTGAGTTACTTAATGTACTCTTGGTGTGCTCATAACATGTCTTTATTATCGACACACTAACTTGATGTTAACTTGGTGTGATGGTTCCGTAGAGAACACACGTGCCTTTTTATTGTAAGTAGAGCAATAAATAAATATATTGAAGCATATGTAGAGATAAGTAATTGTCATCCTTCCTATACTTCCACAAGCTATCATAATCCTTCGGGTTATGGGCTTATACCTCGTGTGTTTAAATGTGTATTCTTCAAGCAGGTGTTTGTTTTTACATAAGAATATTACTGACTTGTAGACATACGTGCCCGTAACCGTTATTATTTTAGCGGATTTGAATACTCCTCTAAATGATTCAGAATATTCTAGATTATAGATAATGCGTATTGCCGCTTTTTAAATCTTGAACACATCGTTAATTGTTGTGCCACGGCCCCAAAACATTATATCAAATCTTAGGTGGCTATGGAGATTTGCGAAATAAACCATTTTTAAAATGTTGCGATTTAAATATCGTTTGATAGTTCTAAGGGCATATACAGCCTTACTTAGTTTTTTTGTTAAGTTGGAAATGTGGGATGTCCAGTCGAGCGTATCATCTACATATAATCCTAGGAGCCTTGCTACATGTTGAATATTTATGTGTTATATGTTGAATATTTATGTGTTTACGTGTTATCCTCTAGTGCAATTTCGGAGGTGTACCTTCTCTTGTCTCTGTTTGTTTTAAATAGTATTAGGTTTGTCATGTTTTGATTTAGGAGTAATCTATTTTCGTTGAACCAAGTTGTTAATGTATTAAAAATTGATTTAATATTGGGTTCGATGTCTTCTGCTGTTATATTTACTGACATTAGTTGATAGTTTACTTTGACATTATTTAGTGTCATCCGCATAAGCGATCATTTCTGTAATATTGTTGAGGGACACATCTGGTAGATCATTTATATAGAGTGTGAACGGTAGAGGGTGCTGCCCTGTAGTATTCCCATATTGATCGCAGATGGACATGATCTTTCCTTGCCGTTTAGTGTATCTATTTCTACTATCTCTTTCCTATTGTAGAGTTAAGAGGAAATCCAATTTAAAGCTGTTCCTCTAATTCCGTATTTTTCTAATTTTGTTAGCAAGATTGGATGGTCCACGGTATCATAGGCCTTAGATAAGTCTAAGAGTATCCCGCACGGTATATAGTCGCCTTCAATTTGCTGTAATGCTTCTTTAATACATTCACAACATGCTGTATCCGTATTACGTCCTTTTAAGTATCCATGCTGTTGTTTGTTTATTATACTGTGTTTATCTGTAAAATCGTTGATTCTCTTACAGATTAATTTCTCTAATGTTATCGAAAAGGATGTTTGGATACAAATTGGTCGGAAATTTTCGAGTTTATCTCTATTCCCTTTTTTATGAACTAGTATCATTATCCAGAACTTTAATAATTCAGGAAAAATGCCTTCCTGGAAAGAGTTGTTAATAATTAGTACCAGTAGTTCAATAATATCGGGTGCAACCAGTTTTATTAATGCCCTAGATATCTCGTCCACTCCACTACTTTTAGTGTTTTTCAGGATATTTATAACCTAACAAAGTTCTTCTTGAGTGGTTGGGTAAAGAAATATAGTTTCTCTGTTGTTAATTAAATTGTCCTTAAATATTTTATTTTGTAGATGCGCAGTCATTATCTTCGATTGTTCGGAGAATTTTTTTTAAATGGAATTAGGGTTATGATTTGGTCCAAAATTGGGCGGTGTGGCTGTCTTCTCTTTAAGTTGCAAAATTTCTGCGATTGCTTTCCACGTTGCGTTTACTATATTTCTAGTCTCCATGATATTGTATTCATAGTCATTCTTTTTGTCTTGACGTAATAGTTTTTTATATCGTCGGAGAAGTCTATTCCGGTTGCGTTTCAGGGCTGTATTCGTTTGTGACAGTATACCGTATAATTCGATGCATTTTCATATCTTCTCAAGCGAGTTATTGGAGAAGATCTTTTTTTTTTGTATTCTTTACTCTAATTAGGGGAATACACTGATTAAAATGTTTTCCAAAAGTTTGTATGAAACCATTCCATTGTTTGTCTACCTCAGAGCTTTGCGTGGACGATATTTCCTCCCAAACTTCATTTTGTATAGTTTCCTTGAAATCCCTTTAGTGTTCTTCCGTATAAGTTCTAATTGTTCTATAAGTAGGTTGGATTTTCTCAGATTCAAAGATTATATATTGTGCAAGAAGGTTAGATATCAAATAGTTTAATGATTAAGTTGTATATTGCATCCCTTTGCTGACAGCAATATTTTCTATACATGATTTGAAATTAACGAGGCTAGTTTCTTTGAATGTTGTAGAATGTTGTAGTCTTGTCTGTCTAGTATTGTCTGTCTAGTCGCGTCTGTCTAGTCTTGTCTGTCTATTCTTGTCTGTCTAGTCTTTACGGTCTAGTCTTGTCTATCTAGTCTTGTCCCTCTAGTCTTGTTTCTCTAGTTTTGTATTTCTAGTCTTATTCGTCTAGTCTTCTCCGTATAGTGTTCTCTGTCTCCAGTAACATCGGCAACACAGCAGACAATCTGTGCATATACTTTGGCTGTACAGATAGTGTTTATCACACTAGTTTTTAGTGCGACCAATACACCCGGGATAGAGATTAAAGTACCCCGGGCGCTCAGCGATGTCTATACCAGGCCAATAAAGCTTGGAATGCAAAATAAAAAACCTGGTAAAGTAGTCTATCTAACAAGTAAGACAAACGATTGGAATACCTACAGACAGTGGCGATACAAGAGATATATTCCGCTACGTGTACCACTTTGTGGTAGGAAAACTTGACTCAGATGGTCTTAATAACCAAACAATTTACGATAGCCTTCAAGAACTAAAAAACCCGCCAATTAAACATAATAGGAAAAAAATGGCTGTTCCTAGATCCATGGAAGCGGAGTGGCCGACCATAAAGAAGGCAATGGAGTTTACCTTCGCAGATTCTGAAATAGAAATAAAGGTATTCATCTCAAAGGATAAAGCAACTGCGGGATCGACTCCCAAAAACCAGACAACGCAGTACATGCGAAAGCAATATGGGAGACAAACGAAGGCGGTCTTCATAAAGAACAACAATGAAGGAAAATTGAAACAGGGATAAATGTCAAAGATATAGGAGCAGACATTAAAGGCATATAAAATACAAAATCGGGAGAAGTAATACTGGAAGTGGAGACAGGTAAAGCAAAACTACTAAGAGATGAAATAGCCAAACGAATACCAGATGTTGATGTACGATTTAATAATACAGACGTGACATTGAGTATAAGAGACCTGGATGCCACCGCTACAGTAGAAGAAATTAAACGTGCCATTGAAAACCAAATGCAGCTAGAAAATACAAATAAAGTTGTAATTAAGAATCTAAGACCGTCATTCGGGAAAAATTAAATCGCGACAATAGTCCTACCAAAAATGGAGGCCCAGAAACTCATAGCATTAGGAAAAATGAAGATTGGCTGGATTAAATGCAGGGTCAAAGAGAGGATTAACCTAAATAGGTGCCACAAATGCTGGCTCGCAGGACACAAGGCCGTAAATTGTCAAGGACCGAACAGGCAAGAGCTCTGCCTGAAGTCTGAAGAAGAAGGTCACAAGGCATTCCAATGGCAAAATGATCCATTCTGCCCGATCTGTAACCAAAAAGGTCACCGAGCAGACACTCGACAATGCCCGGAATATAAAAAGGCACTGTCGGAGGCCAGTAAGAATAGAAACTACTAAAAATTACCAAGATACTCCAAACAAACATAAATAACCGTGTGCCACGCAGCGCACTGTCTGCTAAATGCCACGGCATTAGAATTAAAAGTAGATTTCTTGGTCCTAAGTGAACCAAATAAAAACTTCCTGAGCAATTCGGAATGGTTCACCGATGAGAAAAATGACACACCCGAGCAACTAACATCGTGCCTTGCCGCCCTCAGTGTAGCGATATAAGAAACTCTCCCAAAGAAGATACGTTGCGGGTGACTTCAGTGCCAAATCCCCATACTGATCCCACAAAACAGATCATAGAGGAAATATAGTAACCGATCCGAACATAGGCCAAAAAAACACTTTTGAAAGAGGAAAAACGGGCTCTATAATAGATCTCAACTTCTCTACGCATAACATCTCGAAAGAAATCACCAACTGGAAACTCCTCGACAACGAAACCCTTAGTGATCACATATACTGTTGGAAATTAAATAATTATAAATAAGTAACTTAAATTTTAGCGGTCATTTATATTTTGTTGTCAAGTTAGCTTAACTGCTTTTCTTCTTATAACCAAAAACCTTTTTCTATGTAAACTTACTCCGTCTCTTTTTTTATCACGTCATGATTCATTCTGTACTGTGAAGTTTAGGAATCCTTGTGTGTCAGTTTAGAAAGTTAATTGGTGCATTTCTGTTACTGTATTTTCTTAAAGCTGGAAATCCCAGCCTGGATTTCAAAACAAATATAATAGTCAAAATAATTATCAACCAAGAGGAAATTATAATCAAAATAAGAACTTTACTCAGCAAAGAGAATATAATTCAAACAGGAAGTAGTACAATTCAAGTAATACTAATTTTGAACCAAATTCAAGTAATACTAATTTTAAACCAAAATATCAAAATTTTGGGGAAAATTCTCAACAGATCTAACTTTTAAAGTGGAAGGGTGTCTATGCACAGCTTCGTATAATCAACCAGATACAACTGATTGGTGTCTGGATTCAGGCAGTACTTTTTTCCTCTGAAATAAGTAAATTTTCCAATTTGACTAAAATGGACAATAGTTACCTAAAATTAGCCTCAGTTGATTATACAGCTTCAATTAATGGCAAAGGCCTTGTCCAACTCAATTTTGAAGATAGAACTGTGAACTTACCTGATTTTGTTTGTTCCAGAATTAACTTAAAACTTGCTATCTGTTTCAAAAATAGCTGACAAGGATTTGAAGTAATTTTTACTAAGGAATATGCTAAAATATTTGATATTAATGGAAATAAAATTTTAACCGCCTTAAGGAAAAAATGGCTTATACTATATACCAAAAAATGAAGAATTCGTAAACTTCTCAGATCAATTAAAAATTAAAAAGACTTTTCTGCTATCGATATTTGGCACCGTAAATTAGGCCACATAAATGAAGAAAGTCTAATATCTGCTATGAATCAAAATATTATAAAAGGATTGGATTTTAACAAAAATGATAAATTAAGTGACTATGATACTTGTGCCAAAGGCAAGTTAGTTCGACTACCATTTAAAACAAGAGAAGAACCAAGTGACTGAGATTCTTCAGACTATTCATTCGGACGTGATGGGTCCGATGCGCACCCCTTCACCAAGCAGGGCGAGATATTTTAGCCCTTATACTAAATTAAATTTTCTAAAGCAAGAAAATTAAATCTTATATTATTTTAAAGTATATAAAAGTTAAGTTGAAAATTTTACTGGATTAAAAATAAAGTATTACCAAAGTGACAACAGTACAGAGTATACTCATAAAGATTTTGATGATCTCATAATGAATTTTTGATTAAAAATGGAATACAAAGATTGTCTGCTCCAAGAACACCTCAACAAAATGGATTATCAGAAAAGAAAAATCGTAGTATTTTACATAAATCAAGGTGTATGCTTCTAAAAGCTCAACTACTAGTTTATTTTTGGGCAGAAGCTATTTACTGTGCAAAGTACTTGATCAAAGGCCATAAATTGCCGCACTCCTTTCCAAAATTGGATAGGTCATGAAACCTCAGTACGTCATTTACATATTTTTTTAGCAAAAGTATTCTACCTAAATAAAGAAATGAATAAAAGTAAATTCGAACTTAGAGGTATTGTTCGTATTTTTGCTGGATTCTCCGAACAATCCAAAGCTTTTCGTATCTGGGATCCATTGAAAAGAAAAATAATTTTAAGTAGAGACATAAAGGTAATAAAACAATATTATTATAACAAAGAAAATAAAAATAGTGGAACCTCAAACCCTTTTGAAAATTTAGATACAAGGTCAAGACTGATCAAACTGATCAAATCAAAGTGATGTTTTCAAAACAAATAAAAATCAAATTCATGAAACAGAATGTATTTCAGTAGAAACAGAAAATAATGAAGAAGAAACTAGCGAACCGGAAAATGTTCCAGTACAAAATAATGAGATGGAAAATATATTTGAAGAACAAAATTTAGTACAAAATTCAAGCTTATGAAAAAGAGATAAATTAAAACCCTCATCTTGGACTGCTTACTATGAAATGTCCTCCTTGTATGTAAATGAATCTCTAGAAGGAAATGATGCTGAAACATGGAATACTGCAATAAAAAAATGAAATTTAAGCTCATCTGGAAAATGATACTTGGGAAATAACAAAAAAAGGAGAAGTCAAACATAATTGGTTCAAAATTTGTTCTGAAAACAAATTATAAATCATCAGGCAAAATTGAGCCAAGAAAAGTACGCATTGTGGCCCGGGGATTTTCCCAGCGCCCAGGACTTGATTATAATTAAACTTATGCACCAGTCGCTAAACTAAGCTCTATTCGTTTACTACTTGCTATAACAGCAAAAGAAAATTTACTTATTGATCTGCTCGATTCCGCAACTGCTTTCCTTAACGGGGTGTTAGAGGAAAAAAAATTATGCAAAAACCAGAAAATTTTGAAAAATTTCTGTGTGAAATAATACTTGATGAAAGTGAATCAGAAAATAATTCAATTATTCTTCAAAAAGCAAAGAAAATGCAAGAAAGTTTAAGAAAAGCTGATGGTGAATGAAAAGCTATGGTTTAAAACAGTTAGGCCGTCAATGGTTTAAAAAACTAGATACAAAACTTAAGCAGTTAGGATTTGAACCTTCTGCAGCTGACCCATGTATTTACAAAAATACTGATGGAGGAGATAAAACCCTTCTTGGAATTTATGTTGATGACATAATTATATGTTGTAACAATAGAAATAAATTAAATGTGTTAAAAAAGGACTTGAATGAATTTATTTAAAATGAGAGGCTTAGGCAGTTTACAACACTGCTTAGGAATAGAATTTAATATGAAAAATGATACAATTTATGCTTCACAAACAATATATATTGATGAACTACTAACAAAATTTAAAATGGACACATGCAAACCAGCAAAAAAGCCTGTGGTTGCTGGCCTTCAACTGAGATAAAATGAAAATCAAAATTTGACAGATTTACCATAGCAAAATTTGATTGGTGGACTCATGTACCTAGCGATTGCTACTCGCCTTGATATAAGTCACAGTGTCAGTTTTCTAAGTCAATTTAATAATTGTTTCGATCAGTCGCACTGGCTGGCTGCCAAAAGAGTTTTACGCTATTTAAAGGGAACAAGAAATTTAGCTCTCGCTTATAAAAAATTTAACCAGCCATTAACTGGTTATGCTGATGCAAATTATGCCTCCTGTGCTGAAGACAGGAGATCTTATACTGGATTTTGTTTTAAATTCGCTGGAGCCGTTATAAGTTGGGAATCCAGAAAGCAGCGCACTATCGCGTTATCTACTCAAGAATCCGAATATATGAGTTTAACTGATGCTGCAAAAGAAGCTCTTTACTTAAAACAATTACTTTCTGACATGGGGTTACAACAAAAAGTAATCCTCTTGTACAATGATAACATAGCAGCACAAGAGTTAACTCGCAACCCTCTCACCACCTCCAGATC
The DNA here is from genome assembly GCA_944588485.1 of Phosphuga atrata. Classification (NCBI taxonomy): domain Eukaryota; kingdom Metazoa; phylum Arthropoda; class Insecta; order Coleoptera; family Silphidae; genus Phosphuga; species Phosphuga atrata. The sequence continues at coordinate 33,438,904 of OX155896.1, read as the reverse complement.
AAAATATTTGACATCAAAGAACATTTTATTCGAGAAAAAGTTAATAGTGGGGAGATAGCTGTGAACTACAAACCGTCTGCTGAACTGGAAGCTGATTTGTTTACAAAAGGACTTGCTGGACCTCGACACTTCTCTCTATGTGAATCGATTGGACTTACAGACTTATAAAAATTTTAAAGTAATGGAGGAGTGTTGGAAATTAAATAATTATAAATAAGTAACTTTTTAATTTTAGCGGTCATTTATATTTTGTTGTCAAGTTTGCTAAACTGCTTTTCTTATAACCAAAAACCTTTTTCTATGTAAACTCACTCCGTCTCTTTTTTATCATGTCAAGATTATTCATTCTGTACTTTTTTATCTTGGCTTCGTATTAAAACCATTTTAGTAATTAAAATTCTTTTATTTAATTACTTCCCAAAATATACATTACATACTTACTCCCTGGAGAACAGGGCGTCATACAAATCAGGCTCAGAGATGGAACATCAAGAAAATAAATGAGGAAAAATGCAATAAACAACTGACGCACGACATTAAGAACAGAAGAACTGACACAGCAGAAACGCTCATTGAAAATCTGAAGAGGGCTTGCAATGTTTCAATGCCAAGGAAGAAACCGCACAAAGGCCGTAAACAAATGTAATGGTGGAATAACGCCGCCATAAATCGCATAAACAACTGGATGGCCAGCAACGACCTGCAACGGCACCGGAAAAATCAGAAGCCGTTCTCTTGACTGGAAGAAGAAAAGTGCTACCAATGTGCATCAAAATACAAAATGTGGTAATCAAAGTGTGTAGTAGTCTGGAGCTGCGGAAAAAGGATTAAAAACTGTAGCTGCACTGGATAAAATGATGCCTAACGTCGGAGGACCAAAGAGCAGCAAAATAAAACTGCTCAGCTCGGTAGCCCACTCAGCTATGCTATACGGAGCTCCTGTGTGGGCAAATGCACTGCTCCTGACAAGAAACAAACAAGTTCTTGCAAGCGTCCAAGGGAAAGCGGCTATAAGAATATGCAGTGCATGTAGGACTGTATCAAGGGAAGCGGCCTTGATAGTTGCTGGAATCCCCCCAATAGAATACACAGCTAATGAAAGGAAAAGATGCTATAAAGCACCTTCAAGAGAACATAAACAAATTGCTAAACAAAAAACTATAGAGGAAAAGAAAGGCAAAGAAATTGGCAAAATAAGGAAAAGGACAATGGACGAGACTGCTAATTTTGGATATATCTAAGCGGATAAACAGAAAACATGAGGAATTAAACTACCACTTGATGCAAGGTTTGACAGGCCGGACAGCATCAGACGGACAGTGCGACTAATGTGGACAGGACGACAATGTCGTGCACATCATATGGGAAAAGGAAAGAACTACAGCTTTGAGAGACGCTACAATAGCACCCAGAAAACTAGTAGATTTCAAGCTAGAAAACGAAAATAACTGGGACACTAAGTAAAATGTTTTCGTACATTTTGGCACAAAAAGAAAAAGACGAGAGACATGCTACATAGTGGAGAAAACTCCTAGAGGCGCAGCTACAATCATGAACAAATATAGCAAGAACCATATACACTTCACCCTGAGGTAATGCATATAGCGGTTCCATGGTGTATGTGTTCATTATTCCACCGTTTCCAGGGGAATCACTTGACTGCACAGTTACTGGCTGCCAGCTACGCTCCATTGTGTGTGTATGAGGAGGCTCCCCAGATTGATATGGCATATGTTCAGATGGATTAAATTTCGGCGTGGTAGAAAGTCAGAAGGACATCCTCACCCTGCAAGATGCAAGATGGAGATCAATGTAAAAACAGTGTAAAATGTTTTCCACCGATATGTTGAATTAGATCTGAACTAGATGAAAATGCTTCTTTGCGGATCCCCAATTTTTATGGATCTGATTTCTGATAGTCCTGTTCTTTCTGTATTTTCAATTTTAACAAACTGTTTTCTATTGTAGAGATACGACTTGAACTAGCGATCTGCATTTCCTCCAATTTCATACTAATATAGCTTTTTATTAATTAATCGTGAGCAACACAGTCATGGGCTCTGTAAAGGTCGCGGAAGATACCGACAGGACAGATTCCATCACACGATCCACCTCGTTGATTACATTCTGATAGAACTTAATTAATGCAGTTGTTGTCGATTTATCTGTACAGAAACCATGTTGTTGATATGGAATTAGATTATATTTGAAAATAAACATAAGTCTATATTCCATACAATATTCTAGGATTTTGGACAGCGATTACACTAATGAGATTGGTCTGTAGTTATTTCTGTCTGTGTGATCTTAAAAATGGGCATATGGAAGATCTTATAACTAATTTATGGTTTAATATAAATTAAAACGGTTAGATATGTATTTTTTATTACTCATGCGTTAAAAGTACTATCTTGTCGAACGTTTTTTTGTGCGACAAATGGCATTTTTAGCTGCATTGCCACATAACTTGGGTAATGCACGCACATATTCAATATCGCTAAGTTACATTAAAAAAACAATTAAATAAATAATATAAACACAATCAATACCTCAGTATTAAAAAAGTGACGTGAAAGAAATTTTATTTCATTACAAAATAAATATTAAAATTAAAGAAAATATTTTAAAATGAGCGTAAATTCTATGATGATACCGGAGAATGATGAGAGTTCTTATGAAGAATCCACACCACCGGAGACACTTAGAAAAGCAAATTCTTCATTTTTGTTTCTATTTTTTTGAATTGCCCCTGTATCCAAAACTTGTAAGATAAGTTCCCTCGTATGAGTAATAAAAAACAACACGGGCGGTATTGTCAATTGCCCTCTCGAGCAAATGTACTCCACGGCAATAGATCACAGATCACATTGCATTCCACGGCAATAGATCACAGACTCAATCAAACTTTGAGGTTTTTGCGACCAAAACTTGAAAACCGCGTTGAAATCGCTCGACAACTAAAGCCGCGCCGGCCCGTCATAGTTAAATCTACCGAGGAATGGTTGCATATGTTTTTTCAAAATTTCGCAGCTGCCGCAACAAATTCGATGTTTTATTAGAGCAAAACGGGGTTGGAAAGCAAGACTGAAAACCACGTTGAGAAATATTTGACAGCGGCGTCGCGACGCCACCGCAAGGCTCAATTTCCAAATGAGGCTGGAACTTAGTCGAACTTAGTCCGTGCGCCCAATTTCGCTCTCGTGACCAATTGACAACTTACCGCCCTAGTTGCAAAATATTCTATTTAGATTCACTTAATAAATTTAATTCGGCTCGCGTGTGCTCTCGATCATTGTCAACTCACGACTAGTCTTGTCTGTCTAGTCTTGTCTGTCTAGTCTTGTCTATCTAGTCTTGTCTGTCTAGTCTCGTCTATCTAGTCGCGTCTGTCTTGCATGTCTAGTCTAATCTGTCTAGTCTTGTCTGTCTAGTCTTGCCTGTCTAGTCTTGTCTGTCTAATCTTGTCTGTCTAGTCTTGTCTGTCTATTCTTGTCTGTCTAGTCTTGTATGTCTAGTCTTGTCTGTCTAGTCTTGTGTGTCTAGTCTTGTCTGTCTGGTCTTGTCTGTCTAGTCTTGTCTGTCTAGTCTTGTCTGTCTAGTCTTGTCTGTCTAGTCTTGTCTGTCTAGTCTTGTCTGTCTAGTCTTGTCTGTCTAGTCTTGTCTGTCTAGTCTTGTCTGTCTAGTCTTGTCTGTCTAGTCTTGTCTGTCTAGTCTTGTCTGTCTAGTCTTGTCTGTCTAGTCTTGTCTGTCTAGTCTTGTCTGTCTAGTCTTGTCTGTCTAGTCTTGTCTGTCTAGTCTTGTCTGTCTAGTCTTGTCTGTCTAGTCTTGTCTGTCTAGTCTTGTCTGTCTAGTCTTGTCTGTCTAGTCTTGTCTGTCTAGTCTTGTCTGTCTAGTCTTGTCTGTCTAGTCTTGTCTGTCTAGTCTTGTCTGTCTAGTCTTGTCTGTCTAGTCTTGTCTGTCTAGTCTTGTCTGTCTAGTCTTGTCTGTCTAGTCTTGTCTGTCTAGTCTTGTCTGTCTAGTCTTGTCTGTCTAGTCTTGTCTGTCTAGTCTTGTCTGTCTAGTCTTGTCTGTCTAGTCTTGTCTGTCTAGTCTTGTCTGTCTAGTCTTGTCTGTCTAGTCTTGTCTGTCTAGTCTTGTCTGTCTAGTCTTGTCTGTCTAGTCTTGTCTGTCTAGTCTTGTCTGTCTAGTCTTGTCTGTCTAGTCTTGTCTGTCTAGTCTTGTCTGTCTAGTCTTGTCTGTCTAGTCTTGTCTGTCTAGTCTTGTCTGTCTAGTATTGTCTGTCTAGTCTTGTCTGTCTAGTCTTGTCTGTCTAGTCTTGTCTGTCTAGTCTTGTCTGTCTAGTCTTGTCTGTCTAGTCTTGTCTGTCTAGTCTTGTCTGTCTAGTCTTGTCTGTCTAGTCTTGTCTATCTAGTCTTGTCTGTCTAGTCTTGTCTGTCTAGTCTTGTCTGTCTAGTCTTGTCTGTCTAGTCTTGTCTGTCTAGTCTTGTTTGTCTAGTCTTGTCTGTCTAGTCTTGTCTGTCTAGTCTTGTCTGTCTAGTCTTGTCTGTCTAGTCTTGTCTGTCTAGTCTTGTCTGTCTAGTCTTGTCTGTCTAGTCTTGTCTGTCTAGTCTTGTCTGTCTAGTCTTGTCTGTCTAGTCTTGTCTGTCTAGTCTTGTCTGTCTAGTCTTGTCTGTCTAGTCTTGTCTATCTAGTCTTGTCTGTCTAGTCTTGTCTGTCTAGTCTTGTCTGTCTAGTCTTGTCTGTCTAGTCTTGTCTGTCTAGTCTTGTCTGTCTAGTCTTGTCTGTCTAGTCTTGTCTGTCTAGTCTTGTCTGTCTAGTCTTGTCTGTCTAATCTTGTCTGTCTAGTCTTGTCTGTCTAGTCTTGTCTGTCTAGTCTTGTCTGTCTAGTCTTGTCTGTCTAGTCTTGTCTGTCTAGTCTTGTCTGTCTAGTCTTGTCTGTCTAGTCTTGTCTGTCTAGTCTTGTCTGTCTAGTCTTGTCTGTCTAGTCTTGTCTGTCTAGTCTTGTCTGTCTAGTCTTGTCTGTCTAGCCTTGTCTGTCTAGTCTTGTCTGTCTAGTCTTGTCTGTCTAGTCTTGTCTGTCTAGTCTTGTCTGTCTAGTCTTGTCTGTCTAGTCTTGTCTGTCTAGTCTTGTCTGTCTAGTCTTGTCTGTCTAGTCTTGTCTGTCTTGATGCGAACGGCAAATCAAACCACAGAGATGGTCAGCGCGTGGATGAAGTCGAAGAACCTAAGTCTAGCCCCAGAAAAAACCAAGGCTGTCCTCCTCACAGGCCTAAGACAACTTAGCCCTGTAAAGTTCAAAGTGGAAGAGGCAATTATAACACCAAAATAAACACTCAAATACGTAGGGGGCCTAAGAGCAGCTCTCGGAAAATACTTAGTTTGGTAGTCCAGTCTACCATGTTGTACGGAGCTCCAATATGGTCCAAAGAATTAGACAAGAAACGAAATATCCATCAACTCGCAATTGTTCAGCGGAAAATGGCTCTGCGTACATGCAGCGCTTACCGCACGGTCTCAGGAGAGGCCACCCAAGTTATCTCGGGAATACCCCCATAGACCTGCTCGTAAAAGAGCGGAAAAAGCTGCACGATGCAAACTGCTGTAAACACTGAAAACAACTGGCCAGAGAAGAGCTTAGCGAGGAATGGCAAAAAAGATGGCAACTAAGCGACAAAGGACAGTGGACCCAAGTGCTAATCCTAAATATATCGTCATCGGTAAATAGAAAATTCGGGGAAACTAGCTACAACCTTACTCAAGTATTGACTGCCCACGGCAGCTTGCAACACACGGCAGTGTGTTAATCACACTATCTTTGATTGTTGGAGGTCCGAAACTGAGAGAGAAGCAGTCGAAAAACTCATGGATGAACCCTTTAGCGCTAGAACAATAATCCCATAAATTATAAAAGGAAAAACAAACTGGGACAATATAAACGGACTGATTGTAACAATAATGAAAGATAAAGAAAATGACGAGATGCAGTCCAAAAAGGGAAAAAAAGGAGAAAAGAAAAACAACATGTGGACTAATTTAAAAAAAAATACTATCCGTCACTCCGAGGTTATGCGATAAGCGGGTCCAGAGTGTACGGATGTGATTCCAGGGGGTCCACTTATCTGGAGAAGTTATTTTATTAACACCAGCTACAACCCCCCCCCCCCCCCCTTCCCCAAAAAAAAGTCTTGTCTGTCTAGTCTTGTCTGTCTTGTCTTGTCTGTCTAGTCTTGTCTGTCTAGTCTTGTCTGTCTAGTCTTGTCTGTCTAGTATTGTCTGTCTAGTCTTGTCTGTCTAGTCTTGTCTGTCTAGTCTTGTCTGTCTAGTCTTGTCTGTCTAGTCTTGTCTGTCTAGTCTTGTCTGTCTAGTCTGTCTAGTCTTGTTTGTCTAGTCTTGTCTAGATTGAAAAAGATTGTCCTGACAATCTAATCAAGTTAGCCAAGACTTACTTTGTAGATCGCAGAGCAATAATCAGCGAACCTGGTTTATACTTAGAAAGGAGCATCGGCAAAGGTTGTCCACAAGGTTCAAAGTCAGGTCCAGGTTTCTGGAATATATTATATGGCACCATTTTCGAAAGAGATCTGCCTGAAGATTGCGAGATTGTTGCCTATGCGGATGATACGTTTCTACTCTGCAAAAGCAAAACCATCACAGGCTTAAAGGAGAAAACTGATCGGTCTTTAGATGATCTTTGCCAGTGGGCAATAGAAACCCGACTTAATTTTATTGCCCAAAAGACCGAGGCCCTTTTTTTCGGCAGATCTTCGAAGCAAAGGAGTCCCGTATTCACTCTTGGGAATACAAAAATTAGATGCCAACAACACCTACGGTACTTAGGTGTCATAATTGACAGATTCCTGAACTTCAGAGAACACATGAAGCAGGCTTGTGGTAGGGTAAAACGGTTCAGCATAAAGTTGAATATCGCTGCGAGAAAGGAGTGGGGTCTGGGGAGTTCACAGCTGAATGATATATACCGTGGCGCTATTGAACCCGCACTATTATACGCTGTTCCAATCTGGCGGAGGTCGTGTGGCGTGAAGGGAGGCCTAAAGCTTTTGAGCGTACAGCGCCTCAGCACCATCCGTGCTGCAAAAGCGTATCGCACAGTCTCCTCTGAGGCAGCCTGTGTGATTACGGGTCTCCTTCCAGCCGACATCCGTCTCAAGCAGCTGGCCCTCCACAACTCACACCAGATCGCAGACGACACGATTATTAGAGATATAACGGGCTTACCGGTTGCACTGAGCGAGCTCGAACTGACCGTAAATACCCAAGAACTAGTTCATCCTTCACAATTGTCGCTGGTTACATACTATTTGACACTGAGTAATATATTTCAACTCCGGGTTTACACGGGCGGTTCGAGTTCGATCAGATGTACGGGGGCTGCATTCGTGGTCTACTTTCAAGACGAGGAAGTGTACCATAAGCTGATTAAATTAGAAAAGTATTGCTCAATTTTTCAAACTGAACTTTTGGCCATGCTGCAAGCTTTGCTTTATGTGGAAAATAACAGCAGCAGACCCTGTTCAATCATTTGTAACAGCCGATCTATTCTGGATGCTCTGAAGAATTTAAATTCGCCCACTGAATTATTGTTGGAGACGTGGAAGACAGCTGCCAGAGTTTCAAGGAAGAATAAGATCCGTTGGCATTGGGTTAAGGCACACGCTAGTTCTGAAGGCAATAAACGAGCAGACATGCTTGCCAAACAAGCAGCTAACAAGGAAGATCTGCCAATTTCATTTAGTAAATTGTCCAAACAGGCTTTAAGATCGTGCTCCAAAGGGCATTTCGAGAAGCTCTGGCAGGACAGATTGGATCTGGCTACAACAGGCTTGTGGACCAAGCAATTTATACCTTCCATTAAGACCTGGAGGGGTTTCAACATCAGTCTGTCCCACCACGCAATCCAGTTAATAACAGGCCACGGTAATTTCAAAGCGTACCTTCATAGATTTGGTAAAAGAGAAAGTCCCCTCTGTGAGTGTGGCCAAAATGACACCGCGGAACACGTGCTTTTTTATTGCTCAGATACCGAAATATGGAGACGATCTTTGGAGACAGATATGCAGATGCATGAACTTACCTGGCCCAAGGATGAAGATGACATCTTAACAGTTTCAAAATCGAGAGAGTGGTGGCTTATCTTTGATAAACATGCGAAACAATTATCTAGACTGGATCATGATGAACAGTTTAGAATTCAATACCTCCAGAGAGGTGGTTCAGAGATCCCGGGAAACTACATAAAAAGAGAAAAGTAAAACTGATAGCGTTATAACCAGCATAGTGTCCTTTGGACGGAATGCTGGCCTTCGTGCGCTAGTCTGCACATGAAGGAAAATACAAATAGGCTGTCTAGTCTTGTCTGTCTAGTCTTGTCTGTCTAGTCTTGTCTTTCTAGTCTTGTCTGTCTAGTCTTGTCTGTCTAGTCTTCTCTGTCTAGTCTTGTCTGTCTAGTCTTGTCTGTCTAGTCTTGTCTGTCTAGTCTTGTCTGTCTAGTCTTGTCTGTCTAGTCTTGTCTGTCTAGTCTTGTCTGTCTAGTCTTGTCTGTCTAGTCTTGTCTGTCTAGTCTTGTCTGTCTAGTCTTGTCTGTCTAGTCTTGTCTGTCTAGTCTTGTCTGTCTAGTCTTGTCTGTCTAGTCTTGTCTGTCTAGTCTTGTCTGTCTAGTCTTGTCTGTCTAGTCTTGTCTGTCTAGTCTTGTCTGTCTAGTCTTGTCTGTCTAGTCTTGTCTGTCTAGTCTTGTCTGTCTAGTCTTGTCTGTCTAGTCTTGTCTGTCTAGTCTTGTCTGTCTAGTCTTGTCTGTCTAGTCTTGTCTGTCTAGTCTTGTCTGTCTAGTCTTGTCTGTCTAGTCTTGTCTGTCTAGTCTTGTCTGTCTAGTCTTGTCTGTCTAGTCTTGTCTGTCTAGTCTTGTCTGTCTAGTCTTGTCTGTCTAGTCTTGTCTGTCTAGTCTTGTCTGTCTAGTCTTGTCTGTCTAGTCTTGTCTGTCTAGTCTTGTCTGTCTAGTCTTGTCTGTCTAGTCTTGTCTGTCTAGTCTTGTCTGTCTAGTCTTGTCTGTCTAGTCTTGTCTGTCTAGTCTTGTCTGTCTAGTCTTGTCTGTCTAGTCTTGTCTGTCTAGTCTTGTCTGTCTAGTCTTGTCTGTCTAGTCTTGTCTGTCTAGTCTTGTCTGTCTAGTCTTGTCTGTCTAGTCTTGTCTGTCTAGTCTTGTCTGTCTAGTCTTGTCTGTCTAGTCTTGTCTGTCTAGTCTTGTCTGTCTAGTCTTGTCTGTCTAGTCTTGTCTGTCTAGTCTTGTCTGTCTAGTCTTGTCTGTCTAGTCTTGTCTGTCTAGTCTTGTCTGTCTAGTCTTGTCTGTCTAGTCTTGTCTGTCTAGTCTTGTCTGTCTAGTCTTGTCTGTCTAGTCTTGTCTGTCTAGTCTTGTCTGTCTAGTCTTGTCTGTCTAGTCTTGTCTGTCTAGTCTTGTCTGTCTAGTCTTGTCTGTCTAGTCTTGTCTGTCTAGTCTTGTCTGTCTAGTCTTGTCTGTCTAGTCTTGTCTGTCTAGTCTTGTCTGTCTAGTCTTGTCTGTCTAGTCTTGTCTGTCTAGTCTTGTCTGTCTAGTCTTGTCTGTCTAGTCTTGTCTGTCTAGTCTTGTCTGTCTAGTCTTTTCTGTCTAGTCTTGTCTGTCTAGTCTTGTCTGTCTAGTCTTGTCTGTCTAGTCTTGTCTGTCTAGTCTTGTCTGTCTAGTCCTGTCTGTCTAGTCTTGTCTGTCTAGTCTTGACTGTCTAGTCTTGTCTGTCTAGTCTTGTATGTCTAGTCTTGTCTGTCTAGTCATGTCTGTCTAGTCTTGTCTGTCTAGTCTTGTCTGTCTAGTCTTGTCTGTCTAGTCTTGTCTGTCTAGACTTGTCTGTCTAGTCTTGTCTGTCTAGTCTTGTCTGTGTAGTCTTGTCTGTCTAGTCTTGTCTGTCTAGTCTTGTCTGTCTAGTCTTGTCTGTCTAGTCTTGTCTGTCTAGTCTTGTCTGTCTAGTCTTGTCTGTCTAGTCTTGTCTGCCTAGTCTTGTTTGTCTAGTCTTGTCTGTCTAGTCTTGTCTGTCTAGTCTTGTCTGTCTAGTCTTGTCTGTCTAGTCTTGTCTGTCTAGTCTTGTCTGTCAAGTCTTGTCTGTCTAGTCTTGTCTGTCTAGTCTTGTCTGTTTAGCCTTGTCTGTCTAGTCTTGTCTGTCTAGTCTTGTCTGTCTAGTCTTGTCTGTCTAGTCTTGCCTGTCTAGTCTTGTCTGTCTAGTCTTGTCTGTCTAGTCTTGTCTGTCTAGTCTTGTCTGTCTAGTCTTGTCTGTCTAGTCTTGTCTGTCTAGTCTTGTCTGTCTAGTCTTGTATGTCTAGTCTTGTCTGTCTAGTCTTGTCTGTCTAGTCTTGTCTGTCTAGTCTTGTCTGTCTAGTCTTGTCTGTCTAGTCTTGTCTGTCTAGTTTTGTCTGTCTAGTCTTGTCTGTCTAGTCTTGTCTGTCTAGTCTTGTCTGTCTAGTCTTGTCTGTCTAGTCTTGTCTGTCTAGTCTTGTCTGTCTAGTCTTGTCTGTCTAGTCTTGTCTGTCTAGTCTTGTCTGTCTAGTCTTGTCTGTCTAGTCTTGTCTGTCTAGTCTTGTCTGTCTAGTCTTGTCTGTCTAGTCTTGTCTGTCTAGTCTTGTCTGTCTAGTCTTGTCTGTCTAGTCTTGTCTGTCTAGTCTTGTCTGTCTAGTCTTGTCTGTCTAGTCTTGTCTGTCTAGTCTTGTCTGTCTAGTCTTGTCTGTCTAGTCTTGTCTGTCTAGTCTTGTCTGTCTAGTCTTGTCTGTCTAGTCTTGTCTGTCTAGTCTTGTCTGTCTAGTCTTGTCTGTCTAGTCTTGTCTGTCTAGTCTTGTCTGTCTAGTCTTGTCTGTCTAGTCTTGTCTGTCTAGTCTTGTCTGTCTAGTCTTGTCTGTCTAGTCTTGTCTGTCTAGTCTTGTCTGTCTAGTCTTGTCTGTCTAGTCTTGTCTGTCTAGTCTTGTCTGTCTAGTCTTGTCTGTCTAGTCTTGTCTGTCTAGTCTTGTCTGTCTAGTCTTGTCTGTCTAGTCTTGTCTGTCTAGTCTTGTCTGTCTAGTCTTGTCTGTCTAGTCTTGTCTGTCTAGTCTTGTCTGTCTAGTCTTGTCTGTCTAGTCTTGTCTGTCTAGTCTTGTCTGTCTAGTCTTGTCTGTCTAGTCTTGTCTGTCTAGTCTTGTCTGTCTAGTCTTGTCTGTCTAGTCTTGTCTGTCTAGTCTTGTCTGTCTAGTCTTGTCTGTCTAGTCTTGTCTGTCTAGTCTTGTCTGTCTAGTCTTGTCTGTCTAGTCTTGTCTGTCTAGTCTGTCTAGTCTTGTCTGTCTAGTCTTGTCTGTCTAGTCTTGTCTGTCTAGTCTTGTCTGTCTAGTCTTGTCTGTCTAGTCTTGTCTGTCTAGTCTTGTCTGTCTAGTCTTGTCTGTCTAGTCTTGTCTGTCTAGTCTTGTCTGTCTAGTCTTGTCTGTCTAGTCTTGTCTGTCTAGTCTTGTCTGTCTAGTCTTGTCTGTCTAGTCTTGTCTGTCTAGTCTTGTCTGTCTAGTCTTGTCTGTCTAGTCTTGTCTGTCCAGTCTTGTCTGTCTAGTCTTGTCTGTCTAGTCTTGTCTGTCTAGTCTTGTCTGTCTAGTCTTGTCTGTCTAGTCTTGTCTGTCTAGTCGTGTCTGTCTAGTCTTGTCTGTCTAGTCTTGTATGTCTAGTCTTGTCTGTCTAGTCTTGTCTGTCGAGTCTTGTCTGTCTTGTCTTGTCTGTCTAGTCTTGTCTGCCTAGTCTTGTCTGTCTAGTCTTGTCTGTCTAGTCTTGTCTGTCTAGTCTTGTCTTTCTAGTCTTGTCTGTCTAGTCTTGTCTGTCTAGTCTTGTCTCTCTAGTCTTGTCTGTCTAGTCTTGTCTGTCTAGTCTTGTCTGTCTACTCTTCTCTGTCTAGTCTTGTTTGTCTAGTCTCGTCTGTCTAGTCTCGTCTGTCTAGTCTTGTCTGTCTAGTCTTGTCTGTCTTGTCCAATTTTGCTAGTCTTATCTGTCTAGTCTTGTTTGTCTAGTCTTGTCTGTCTATTCTTCTGTTGCTTTTCTAGTCGTTTTTCTGTTTAGTTTTCGCTATCTAGAAATATTTTAACATTCGTCTAGTCTTGTCTGTCTAGTCTTGTCTGTCTAGTCTTGTCTGTCTAGTCTTGTCTGTCTAGTCTTGTCTGTCTAGTCTTGTCTGTCTAGTCTTGTCTGTCTAGTCTTGTCTGTCTAGTCTTGTCTGTCAAGTCTTGTCTGTCTAGTTTTGTCTGTATAGTCTTGTCTGTCTAGTCTTGTCTGTCTAGTCTTGTCCGTCTAGTCTTGTCTGTCTAGTCTTGTCTGTCTAGTCTTGTCTGTCTAGTCTTGTCTGTCTAGTCTTGTCTGTCTAGTCTTGTCTGTCTAGTCTTGTCTGTCTAGTCTTGTCTGTCTAGTCTTGTCTGTCTAGTCTTGTCTGTCTAGTCTTGTCTGTCTAGTCTTGTCTGTCTAGTCTTGTCTGTCTAGTCTTGTCTGTCTAGTCTTGTCTGTCTAGTCTTGTCTGTCTAGTCTTGTCTGTCTAGTCTTGTCTGTCTAGTCTTGTCTGTCTAGTCTTGTCTGTCTAGTCTTGTCTGTCTAGTCTTGTCTGTCTAGTCTTGTCTGTCTAGTCTTGTCTGTCTAGTCTTGTCTGTCTAGTCTTGTCTGTCTAGTCTTGTCTGTCTAGTCTTGTCTGGCTAGTCTTGTCTGTCTAGTCTTGTCTGCCTAGTCTTATCTATCTAGTCTTGTCTGTCTAGTCTTGTCTGTCTAGTCTTGTCTGTCTAGTCTTGTCTGTCTAGTCTTGTCTGTCTAGTCTTGTCTGTCTAGTCTTGTCTGTCTAGTCTTGTCTGTCTAGTCTTGTCTGTCTAGTCTTGTCTGTCTAGTCTTGTCTGTCTAGTCTTGTCTGTCTAGTCTTGTCTGTCTAGTCTTGTCTGTCTAGTCTTGTCTGTCTAGTCTTGTCTGTCTAGTCTTGTCTGTCTAGTCTTGTCTGTCTAGTCTTGTCTGTCTAGTCTTGTCTGTCTAGTCTTGTCTGTCTAGTCTTGTCTGTCTAGTCTTGTCTGTCTAGTCTTGTCTGTCTAGTCTTGTCTGTCTAGTCTTGTCTGTCTAGTCTTGTCTGTCTAGTCTTGTCTGTCTAGTCTTGTCTGTCTAGTCTTGTCTGTCTAGTCTTGTCTGTCTAGTCTTGTCTGTCTAGTCTTGTCTGTCTAGTCTTGTCTGTCTAGTCTTGTCTGTCTAGTCTTGTCTGTCTAGTCTTGTCTGTCTAGTCTTGTCTGTCTAGTCTTGTCTGTCTAGTCTTGTCTGTCTAGTCTTGTCTGTCTAGTCTTGTCTGTCTAGTCTTGTCTGTCTAGTCTTGTCTGTCTAGTCTTGTCTGTCTAGTCTTGTCTGTCTAGTCTTGTCTGTCTAGTCTTGTCTGTCTAGTCTTGTCTGTCTAGTCTTGTCTGTCTAGTCTTGTCTGTCTAGTCTTGTCTGTCTAGTCTTGTCTGTCTAGTCTTGTCTGTCTAGTCTTGTCTGTCTAGTCTTGTCTGTCTAGTCTTGTCTGTCTAGTCTTGTCTGTCTAGTCTTGTCTGTCTAGTCTTGTCTGTCTAGTCTTGTCTGTCTAGTCTTGTCTGTCTAGTCTTGTCTGTCTAGTCTTGTCTGTCTAGTCTTGTCTGTCTAGTCTTGTCTGTCTAGTCTTGTCTGTCTAGTCTTGTCTGTCTAGTCTTGTCTGTCTAGTCTTGTCTGTCTAGTCTTGTCTGTCTAGTCTTGTCTGTCTAGTCTTGTCTGTCTAGTCTTGTCTGTCTAGTCTTGTCTGTCTAGTCTTGTCTGTCTAGTCTTGTCTGTCTAGTCTTGTCTGTCTAGTCTTGTCTGTCTAGTCTTGTCTGTCTAGTCTTGTCTGTCTAGTCTTGTCTGTCTAGTCTTGTCTGTCTAGTCTTGTCTGTCTAGTCTTGTCTGTCTAGTCTTGTCTGTCTAGTCTTGTCTGTCTAGTCTTGTCTGTCTAGTCTTGTCTGTCTAGTCTTGTCTGTCTAGTCTTGTCTGTCTAGTCTTGTCTGTCTAGTCTTGTCTGTCTAGTCTTGTCTGTCTAGTCTTGTCTGTCTAGTCTTGTCTGTCTAGTCTTGTCTGTCTAGTCTTGTCTGTCTAGTCTTGTCTGTCTAGTCTTGTCTGTCTAGTCTTGTCTGTCTAGTCTTGTCTGTCTAGTCTTGTCTGTCTAGTCTTGTCTGTCTAGTCTTGTCTGTCTAGTCTTGTCTGTCTAGTCTTGTCTGTCTAGTCTTGTCTGTCTAGTCTTGTCTGTCTAGTCTTGTCTGTCTAGTCTTGTCTGTCTAGTCTTGTCTGTCTAGTCTTGTCTGTCTAGTCTTGTCTGTCTAGTCTTGTCTGTCTAGTCTTGTCTGTCTAGTCTTGTCTGTCTAGTCTTGTCTGTCTAGTCTTGTCTGTCTAGTCTTGTCTGTCTAGTCTTGTCTGTCTAGTCTTGTCTGTCTAGTCTTGTCTGTCTAGTCTTGTCTGTCTAGTCTTGTCTGTCTAGTCTTGTCTGTCTAGTCTTGTCTGTCTAGTCTTGTCTGTCTAGTCTTGTCTGTCTAGTCTTGTCTGTCTAGTCTTGTCTGTCTAGTCTTGTCTGTCTAGTCTTGTCTGTCTAGTCTTGTCTGTCTAGTCTTGTCTGTCTAGTCTTGTCTGTCTAGTCTTGTCTGTCTAGTCTTGTCTGTACAGTCTTGTCTGTCTAGTCTTGTCTGTCTAGTCTTGTCTGTCTAGTCTTGTCTGTCTAGTCTTGTCTGTCTAGTCTTGTCTGTCTAGTCTTGTCTGTCTAGTCTTGTCTGTCTAGTCTTGTCTGTCTAGTCTTGTCTGTCTAGTCTTGTCTGTCTAGTCTTGTCTGTCTAGTCTTGTCTGTCTAGTCTTGTCTGTCTAGTCTTGTCTGTCTAGTCTTGTCTGTCTAGTCTTGTCTGTCTAGTCTTGTCTGTCTAGTCTTGTCTCTCTAGTCTTGTCTGTCTAGTCTTGTCTGTCTAGTCTTGTCTGTCTACTCTTCTCTGTCTAGTCTTGTTTGTCTAGTCTCGTCTGTCTAGTCTTGTCTGTCTAGTCTTGTCTGTCTAGTCTTGTCTGTCTTGTCCAATTTTGCTAGTCTTATCTGTCTAGTCTTGTTTGTCTAGTCTTGTCTGTCTATTCTTCTGTTGCTTTTCTAGTCGTTTTTCTGTTTAGTTTTCGCTATCTAGAAATATTTTAACATTCTTTTCTCAAAAGTCTTCCATTATAAAGTTTAAACTTCAATGACGAAATTATTGAATAAATAACTTATTTTTCTGCAATTAGTTGTGGTAGTAAACTAAGAAACTATCAATTGTGGCGATAAATCGAAACTGGTATTCCATAGGGAAAACCCTATTGATTTTTAAGTGAGTCTTTTTATTACAGATTTCTTTGTTTCTTGGTTTTCGACGCGATAAAATCGTAACTTACACGTCTTAATCGATAATTGGCTGGTGTTGTAAAAGAAGGGTTACTTTCCCTTATCTGCAAATATATTAAGGAGATACCAAAGAGGTATGCGGGAATATTGGACAGAGGCAAACGTATCTGATTTATGTGCGTAGATTAAGGTACCCTGATAGCAACGGCTTTTGTAAGCAAATACCATTCACAAAAAAATAGTTTATATATATTTTTTTATTTAATATAATATAAATTGCATTATTTACATCAACTGTCTAATCACATTTTTATATTTGTAACTAAAAAATAGGACATGTGGAAATAAATATAATATCTACACGGTTTCCTTTCATAAACATCCATAACAATGCACATCTGTCTCGTCACATTTTCAGATTAAAAAAAAAATAGCACTTCAAAAAAAAATCTACACAATAATTATCACTATGGGAAGGAACATTTTATTTATTTGTTGACTCTTCGGCAGAGTTAACAAGATCCAAACATACTCAATAAATATCTCCAAAGTTCAATGTTTGAGAGTTTTGTGAGTGGATGTGGTGGTGGATATCGTCCAAGGAGGTTTGGTGAGGCAAGGATCCACTTTCCATAAGGGAATTCACGCTTCCGGAAGCAGTTTGACCGTTCGGTCCCTGGCCGACGCCGTTACCTTGTGAACCTTCCTGACGCATTATATTCCTCCTCCATTTCGCTCTTGCATTTTGAAACCAAACCTAGAACAAATAATAAAAATATGAATATTCCCCATTTTGAAACCCATGGAAAGGAATATAGTTGACAAGATAATACAGCACCAGAGTACGCCTTTTTGACCGTCTAGTTATATTTTGTCTTGACTTTGTAGTCTTGTGTGTATAATATTTTTTGTTTAACATTACTAGATACTAGATTTTATGTCTAGTTCTCTAGCTTATTTAACCTTGCATGTTTAGTTTTGAGTATTTAGTACTAATTGATTAGTTTATCTGTCCTCTCTTGGCTGTATAGAAATGGTCTAAGTCAGCTATTCTCTACCGCTGGTCCGGCGGACCACCAGTGGTCCGCAGAGAAATTTTACTAGTCCGCGGACAATTTTTTCTATCCGCGAAACAGATTTACTTGTCAAGAAAAAAAAATAATAACTAAATTTTGATTTATAAAATTACGAAATACAAATATCTTAAACTAATTTTAAGTAATTTATGATTAGGATATATCTTTACATTTAAATATTATTATAAGTAAATGATAATAAAAATGTTACAATTAACTTATATAGTAATACCTAGTAAAATTTTGTTGTTAAAAAAATATCACTGGTCCGCGAATTTTTTTTTTTAATTTACTGGTCCGTGGGCCAAAAAAGGTTGAGAAACGCTGGTCTAAGTAAACAGGTCAGAGAACAGATTTATTTTTCAAATCCAAGTGGACTTGTCTCTCTAGTCGTGTATTGCTAGGTCTGTCTATTTAGTCCTGTTTGACAGTATCGTCTGTTCAATCTTTTCTTTCTAGTCTTCTCCGACTAGTCCAACTCAAAGCAGGACCAGAGAAACCTTGATTTTACTAGAAAATATGTAAAATATGAAAATACGTAAGTGCTGTTTTAAATTAAAATTGATTGCAGCGTTCCCTGTATCCGCTATAATAAAATATATTGCTATTATATTTCATGTCTTTATATTTTTAATGTCTTCATGTTTCTAACATTTCATGTCTCTTTCCTTCTGTGTTTTATCAGAAAAGTTCCATTAAATTTACTTTATTTATGAGGCTTTCATGTTCTTCACCCATGGATAAAACAAACGTTTTATTATTGCAATTCGTGAATTTACAGCGATAAATTTTAATTATAAAATGCAAGTAACTGCAAGTCCATATTAAAGCAATAACTTGAATCAGCTCGAATGATCCCCATCGAAAGTCATTAAAAGCCTCAAAAAAACATAGGTTGTTAATTAAATTGTTATATTTATAAACTAATTTTTAATTTAAAACACTTTTAAAACTTTAGATGAATGTTGCAACTGTGTTGGTTGTGTTTGCTGCGGTAGTAGCTGTACAGCGAACAGAAGCCTTCGTGCTCGAAACTTTAAGTAAAACATGGAATTTTGTGAAAAATGTTGATGTTGAGGCTATAGCAAAACATTCACCCGACCAGAAAGACGATTCCGTCACTGAAAAACTAATAAAAATCTTTGCAGACACCGCTCAACTAAATCCAACCATGAATATACTTCTCCACTTATTGCCCAAAGTCAATTGGAATGCTGTCTTGCAACAGGCTTACAAATTAGAAAAATTCAAGGAAGTTATAGATTCCACTTGCAAAATGATTCCATCGTATTGCGAAAACTTAAAATCTACGGACTAGTCACGCAATACCGCTAACTTTAATAAAATAGACACTTTTTAAACTGAAATTATGTTATCGATGTATTGATTAATTTACCTAATAAAAAAATATGATCTTATCTTAATCTTTAATGTGCATGGTCTAGCTCTTGTGTGATTTTATCTGATCTTGTCTGGTATTCTCTGGACTAGTCTGGTTTGTCCGATCTTGTCTCATCCTATCTGGTATTGTCTGGTCTTGTATGGTCTTATTTGGATTTGTCTGGTCTTGTCTGGTCTTGCCTTGTCTTGCCTTGTCTTGCCTTGTCTTGTCTAGTCTTGTCCGGTCTTGTCTGTACTTGTATGGTCTTGTCTAGTATAGTCTGGTCTTGTGTGGTCTTATCTGGTTGTGTCTGATCTTATCATGTCTGTTCTTGTCTGGCCTTGTCTGGTCTAATCTTTAATATGTATGGTCTATGTCTTATGTGACCTTGTCTGGTCTTAATTAGCCTTTTGTTTGGACCTGTCTGGACTAGTCTGGTCTTGTCTAGTCGGGTCTTATCTGGTTTTGTATGGCCTTGTCTCGTCCTGTCTGATCTTCTCCGGTCTAGCCTGATTTTGTCTGGTCTTGTCTGTATTGTCTGGTATTGCCTGTTCTTATCAGGTCTTGTCTGGTCCTGTCTGGTTTTATATGATCTTGATTGATATTGTTTTTTCTTGTCTGATTTTGTCTGGCTTTGTATGATCTTGTCTTGTCTTGTCAAGTCTTGTCTGGCGTTGCCTGGTCTCCTCTATTCTTCTCTTGTCTTGTCTGGTCTTGTACGGTCTGGTCGGGTTTCATCTGGTCTCCTCTGAACTTCTCTGGTCTTGTTTGATCTTCTCTGGTCTTGTCAGGTCTTGTCTGGTCTTATCTGTTCTTGTCTGGACATGTCTGGTCTTCTCTGGTCTTGTCTGGTCTTGTCTCGTCTTATCTGGTCTTGTCTGGTCTTGTCTGGTCTTGTCTGGTGTTGTCTGGTGTTGTCTGCTGTTGTCTGGTCTTGTCTGGTTTTGTCTGGCCTTGTCTGGTCTTGTCTGGTCTAGTCTAGTTTTGTCTGGTCTTATCTGCTTCTTGCTTCGTCTTGTATGATCTTGGCTGGTCTTGTCTGGTCTGTTCTTCTCTTTTCTTGTTTTCTGTAGTCTTGTTTCCGGTCTTGTTTCTAATATATTTTAATTTTTCCTAATCATGATTAGTCAATTCCTGCTAAATCATATCAAGTACTCTCTATGCCTATTATACTCTTATGTAATTACCTTCACACTTGCCAAATAATCTAGTATTACTTTGTTAGAATATTACCTAGTTGTGCCTAGTTTTGTCTAATCTTTTATAGACATACTAACTTATAAAAGCGGAATATAGCTTGAATATATAATTATATACAACCTTTCCGAAGCTCTATAATATTATTAAATATATTAAGTCTTTAACTGAAACTAAGTTCAGGTTTTTCCACACACGTGTCATATCAAACCCTATCCTCGACATCCCGGCACATGGTTTTCAAACTAATGTAAGTGTATTTATTCCATTTTATTATTCAAAAGAGCAAAGTTGCACTAATGAGAGATAGATCTCACACACGTGCCGGCAGATGGCTATTAACTTGGGTTAAATACAAAGATCTGATCTTAAAAACAATGTTGTTTGTCTTGCTCTTGTTTAGTGCCACGAAACTGAGGAGTGAGGACTAGTAAATGGATTACAAATATCTGTAGTGTTTCAACATAAGTTTTGTTTTGTAGTCTTAAAATGACTTAATAATATTATAGAGCTTCTGAAAGGTTGAATATATTTATATATTCAAGCTATATTCCGCTTTAACAAGTTGATATGACTGCATCTATAATTAGTTTGGTTTCACCACAATATTTGCTAAACTTGTTTCATAACTTGTTTGTTTATGTGTAATCGTTATCTAGTTATCCCAATTATTATTTTATTCTGCACAACCATTCCTAGTGTCTATTGTCTACTGTAATAAAACATAATGTTAAGTAATGGTTCCATATATCTACAATTAAATAATCTCTGAATTATGTTCTAGAATGGAAGTTGAGAAATGCAGATTATAAAATACATGTTTTGATGATTATAAAATTATTGCAAGAAGTTAGTTTCTCACGTGCAAACAAGTTGATATTATTAGCAGTAATTACCTGCAAAACCCTTTTCGAGAGTCCCGTCTTTTGCGCAAGTTGCTTTAAATCCTTCGCGTCCGGATTCTGATTAATGGCGAAGTATGTTTTCATCGTCCGCAGTTGGTGGTGTTTGAACGAGGTTCGCATCCGCTTCGTCCTCTGGGACTGATGTCCCGTGCTTGAAGCCGGCGAGGTAACGGAGGAGTCATACGATAGCGAGTCCATGGACGAGGATAAATCGCCCTGCTGAAGCATTTCTACAAAGCAATAAAAGAAAACATTAGTGTTTTGTGTAGGTTTGCGCCCTCAATGCATGCGCAACCCCAAATTTTGCGATTGCCAGAGGGAGAGGTTTTGTATACCGTTTGAAATCCATACTGCACTCGTCACAAATTTATTGTGTTTGTTCGTTATTAAACAACGCGGAGGGAAATAAAGGTATTGTTTGAAATGGCATACAATGTAAACTGGATGTTTTATTGTGTTTAAAACACAAGGAATCTTTACTGCCTAATGTGCTACTTCTGTTTTTCGTATTTCAAGTATTTATTTTCATGAAATACGTTGCTTTGTTGGTTCATTGAATCGCACAAAATAAAATATCCATATGGTCTAAATAGTTGCAAACTTTCTATAAAAATTAAATTCAAACTTTAGGGACACAAAACCAAACTAGACCATACAAAACTTGAGAAGACTAAATATTAATAAGAACCAGACTAAACAAGACCAGGCACGACTAGACAAAACCAGATAAGATCAGACAAGACCACAAAATACCGCACAAGAACAGACAAGACGAGACAAGATCGGACAAGATTAGATAAGACCAGGCAAGACGTGATAAGACCAAGATAAGGCAAAACTAGACAAAATCATGCAAGACTATACAAGAACAGCCAAGGCCAGTCAAAACCACAGAAGATTGCTGGCCAAAACTGCTTAAAACTTGCAAGGTTGAACCAGTCGGTGAAAAAGTGCACAACACAGAAATTTTTTTGACAATACTGGACAAGGCCAAACAAACTTTTACAGTGCTGTAAGTCTAAAATTACTTCAGCAATTCTCTAGATTTCTGTAATCGACAGTTTTGATTTGTTTATACGGAATTAAAGCAGATAAAAATGAAGCACTTGATTAAATATTTGATAGTATTTTTGAAGAAGGAAACAAACCACATTTATTTATTTATTTGCCACTTGATAGATAAGTGTAAACGCACTAAACTCAATATGGGACCAAACATTTAAACTTGTTATGTAACTCACACTCGGCTCAAATCCATTACTGAAAATTTCCATGAGTAATCGTTACAATTATTATCAAGAGAGATTTAAGAATAAACGTAATGTAGTCCTTGAAAGACTTGGTGGTCGATATTCTCTTGTAATAATTTTATATTACTACCAGTGTAGTCCTAATCTAGACACACTACAGTTTGTAACATTTGGTGAAGATTACTAACGACTCGATAAAATTACAGACTGTTACAGGATATACAAAACAATATATAATTAAAAAAAATATATACAAAACGTACAGGACTAGTAGACAATTCTGGACAAGAATCTGAACGAGACTATACAAGACTGAAAAATCTAGACTAGTTTAAATAGATATACAGATACTAGTAATGTGGTCTTAAAGTCGAAACAGTTCAAAATTTGGTAACATTTAGCAAGTAGATGGAAGAGAAAATATAATAGATTGAAGGATAAAAAAGACTAGACAAGATTATACAAGACTAGCGAAGACGATGCAAGACTAGGTAAGATAAGTGAAGGACAAAACCACACAAGATCCGATAAGACTGGATTAGATCAAACAAGACCAGACAAGGTCAGACACGAGCAGACAAGACCGGACAAGATCGGACAAGACCAGACAAGACCGGTCAAGACTGGACACTACCGTACAAGACCAGATAAATCTATTCAAGTCAAGATAGGACCATGCAAGATCGTTGAAGCCGAAATAACAACTAACATGCCCATATAAGACCAGATAAAACCAGATGACATCAAACAAAAGCAGACCAGGATGACCAGACAAAACAAGAAAAAAATGACACAAGAAATATAAGTTTAGGCATGTTTATTGAAAAATGTTTTAAACTCTATTTCATAGAAGGACATGTTGATTAGTATTAATTCAAACTACACTGGTTTACATAAGGCTATTATGACTGGCTTATTGTTTGTAATTTTTTTTTAAATTCCGATGTAAAGATTTTAACACCTAAATTCACCTTTAGCTCCTACTCCAAGTGGTTCTTATCTTTTTACTTAAGTAGTGGAAACCTAATCATAAAATCATAAACATATATTCAAATCTAATTTTCATCTTAATAGCATTCATTTCCAAAACGAACTTTACAAATATTTGCGTCATTTTCATTAAAGAAGTAGTCAGAATTAAATTTCAAAGATCAAAAATCACTCAAAATTAAATTGATTTGTGTATTAGTTGATGTTTCATTGGAGTAATAAAGTCCATTTATACCTGAATTTGTTCACGCAAAACATTAGTTTTATTGTCAAGTAATTTACGTAAACTTTTATCAGTTTAAAAGATTTATGTGCAAAATGCAGAGCGGAAAAAAACCTTACGGTCTGCAATGAAGTACTTAAAAATTGCATTTGGTACATTAATTTCCTTGGCAGTAAATCCATTTTATTAACTTATAACGAAAATATTTAATCTTGCTTTAACTGCGGGTTAAAACTACAAAATTTTATTACGTAACGCATCATTAATTTCACATAATTTATCTTTATTTAAAACTATTTTTTATGTGCATGGTTGCTGTAAATTAAAGATATTTACAAAACAAATTATAAAACAACAATGGAAAGTAAAACAAAATCTGATAACTTTTTTATTTCAGTTTGAAATAAAATTTATTTCTTTATTTCAGTATTTGAATAAATTTTGCATTGAAATAGTCATAATCAATATAGAGTTAGTGTGGAGCATATCATAAGAGGGTGGGCACACAAACAAGGCTCTTAAGCACGTCTGTAGTGTTATTCACTGAACTCCCCGTGAGATAAAAACCGCCCCCGGTTCACCCTATGTACTGCATCTCGAGGGCACTTCACAAAGCCGTATGCAGAACTAAATAAATACCATTAACAACATACACGTACACATACAAATCCGTCACTCATTAACGAAAAGTTTCATAAATTACTTGACATTTATTACTTTCACATATCAATGAATATTTTAGTTTTTGCAATCTTGTTAGTATAAATAATTTTGCCTAGATTTGTTTAACCTAATGTATTTTTTTCCTAATTCTCAACTAGTCTTTTTCTTTTTAATTAACTTTAATTTAATCTAGCAACATATTATATACAGTCACAACTTAACTAAGTCCTGTTTCTTTAGTTCATCCAAAAAATTTCTTGTCTGATACGCAATCCAAACTTAACTAATTACCTATTTTTATTTAAATATCTACTAGATATCTCAACTATTAGACTTTCTATTTCTATTTAGTTCAATCTATCAGTTCCTACAGTATATGCAGTTCATACTTAACAAGTTGTCTATTTAACTAACTCTAACTAACTATCTATTTTAGTTGTCTATACAGTAATGGGCATCTAGGTGGTTATCTTTAGTTAAATCTACTAAATTTGTGTTTCCAGGAGTGTAGTAAATTATACCTGAATTGTTATTACCTGACGAGTTGATGTCATGAGATAAACATCAATGGTAATAATTATGATTTACAAATTACCGCCATCTTACAAAATTCATGTTTCATAATTCATGTAAATATAAAAGATTACAATCTCGCAAACTGTAGTATAATTGAATTATATAATTTATCAATAGATAATATTGGAAATATTGGTTATTGATTGAAAGTAATATTGGCATATAAAGCTAAAAATTATCACTTTGCATTTAGTTATTTAAGAATTATTGCTGGCGGTTATCACTGTAATCATGATCAGTGGCGGAGATAGCCACTTTTGTTAGTGACTATAGGAGATACACAGAACCTTTAAATAAATAAAACTTAGCCGTCGCTGAGATGTCTTACATTCTTCAATATGCTAGTAAATTCTTTAAAAATAAATATTCTTGTATAAAAATAACAAATTTCACGTAATTTTTATAAAGGGAAACTTTTTTAACCGTTGTTCTTATAGCAAAATGAGAAATAATTTTAAAATTTGTTGCCAAGAAGGATTACATTTTGCAGAAATATAATGTGCTATCGGATTAATTGTAGGAAAATATACAATTAATGGGGAAAATTATAAACAGAGCTACAAATATATGTTTTTTTTTTGCATAAATAAAACATTATTTTCCTTGCATTTCTGTGTCTATGGGGATGGAATTTTGTAAAATTCTAAAATAAAAAAAAATGTAACGTTTATTAAATACTGTTCATAATAAAAAAAATATATTTTATTGAAAAATGATAATTTACAGATCACGCAACAGACAATTTTAGATATAGCGTTTCTTTATACGAAATGAAATGAAAATATCTTGAAAATTGGTTGATTTTATTTCAAATTGAAAATTTTAATTTTTGCAATTCTTTTTCCAAGAGGATGAAATGTTGTAACACATTTAAACAAAATAAATAAAATTGTAGAGTAGAAAAACTAGATATTTAAATTTGTATTTTTCAGTAAAATTGAATAAAATCTGAAAACAAAATTTATAAACAGACTTAAAAATATGTAAATGTTTTGACAACATAGATAACAAATGTAAAACTATAAATATGAATCAATTATTATAATATTTGCATTTTGAAAATATGTAATAGAAAATTTTGAACATAGAACATAGGTCACGTGATATATAATTATAATTTAATAGTAATATTAATTATCAATCACAGAAGTTAATAGTTTTTAGCCAAAATTGTTACAACGTAATATAATGAATAGATTACGTTATTTATGATTTCTATTAAGTGTTCTATATGAAATTATAGCCAAGTGACGCTGGTTTCTGTGAGCAAATATTGTCAATAAGAACATAACTGACTTTTCGATTTGTCATAATATTTCTGAACAAATATTATTAGTACGATTTGTAATATATGTTGTAATAAGGGATTGCAATCCGGAAAACCGGATCCGGTAAGCCAGTGGATCCGGCATCACTAAACGTTTTCTGGATCCGGTACCAATTTACTGGTAAAAAAGTGATGCTAATTTTTGTTAAAATAATCGCGCTGCTGCATGAGTAGGTATTTTAAATGCGTGATGCGCATGGGCCCTACGGATTTTTCAACACTAAAATTGATTTTGTGATAAGTAATGTATATTTAAAATAATTACCGTATTTGCCGGAGTATAACGTGTACCTTTTGCCAAAAAATGACTCTTATACATAGGTCCGCGTTATAGGCGCACAAAAAGTATGTTAAACTTTAGGGTGCGCCTTATATATCGGCAAATATGGTATTTATAGTTACTTGATTAAACTAAATAGGTATAAACTCATTATTATGATAATTGTGCCATTCATTAGACAGGTTCATCAAAACGTCTACCATAAATATAAGAATAAGGCTTGTTAGCATGCTCAAATACCTAATTGTTGTGATCTCAATAGATTCAGTAAAGTTTAATAAAGTTAAATACTAAAGTTCTGTCTATGAAATTTAACTTGTTACCTACACGGTACTGGATGTTTAATTGTTTGTCTATTTATAATACACTCACTCGAATGTCCTGGAAACAGTCAACAGACAATCATCCTGATCGGATCAACCAAATTTTCATCGATCCTATCGGATCTATGTAAATTCGGCCGGATTCGGTTTGCAATCCCTAGTTATAATACATTTGTCATTAGTTAATTCATTCCTAAATACTATATTCTTTCATAATCATCATTTTTTGAAAATCTTTTATAACATCGTTCTGAAATCTTAACAAATATTCTTTATCAATTATTAAGTTAGGTAAATATTTAATCATATTGGTAGAACATTTACGATCAGCACTAAAGGGTTTAAAATTTCTAAATATACTTTTAGAATTTAACTGCTTCTTCTTCTTCTCCTTCAAGTCCCTTATCCGTTCCGGACGTTGATTGGTAACCATTTTGGCAATCTTCACTTTGTTTGCAGCTCTTCGAAAAACCTCGGTTGTGGTCATGGCAAACCATTTTCTTAGATTCTTCAACCATAACCTTCTTCTTCCGACAGCTTTGTTCCCCGCTGCTTTCTCTTGCAGTATTGTTTGCAGTAGATGAAATCTGCTGTCATTTCTCATAATATGCCCCAGGTATTGGAGTTCTCTGCCTGTTATGGTGTTGAGCAGCTCTTTATCCTTATGAATTCTATAAAGGATCTCAGTGTTGATTATGCGATCTATCCACAAAAATCTCAACATCCTTCGATATAACCACATCTCGAATGCTTCCAGTTTCTTGCTCATAGCATCGGTTAGTGTGCACGATTCCGTAACTCGTAAACTCCGTAAAAAAGAACCGAAAACAAGTAACAACGCAAAATTCTCAGTTTCGTTAATATTGTGAGGTCGTGACTCTTTAGTAGGGGTTCTATGCTGTTGAAAACAATCTCTTGCTTTCTCGTTACGGATCTTTAGTTCTTGACAATGATCCCATTGATAATAATTTTTTACATATTTTTAACTTTTTGTTGTTTATATCAAGGCCATACTATTCGCTACTTGCTGTTACTCTATTCACAAAATATTGTAGTTTCTCCATGCTACTAGAAAATATCACCGTATCATCCGCATACCGTATTATTATTTTTATATTTTGCGTCTGTAATGGACTCATAACAGCACTCATACGCGTGTGGTTATGGCTCGCCGAGTGCTGTTAATATTTTCAAGGTTGGCACTGACACTTAGAGCTGTCAGTGTCAAATTTTCGGCGAGATAGTTTTGAAATTATGTGATGTGTAGAAATCGCGAATACACAAATTTAATTAATTAATAGCAATAAAAGATATAACACATATTTCATTCAAATTCTGTCCGT
Organism: Phosphuga atrata; assembly: GCA_944588485.1. Taxonomy (NCBI): domain Eukaryota; kingdom Metazoa; phylum Arthropoda; class Insecta; order Coleoptera; family Silphidae; genus Phosphuga; species Phosphuga atrata. Next base: position 33,411,987 of record OX155896.1, on the reverse strand, counting down.
CAATGGTAAAATTATTAAAACCATTTATAGTAACATTGGATGATTCTTGAGCAGTAATACTCACACCAGGGACATTATATAGTATTACTATTACTGTTGCTATCAAATTGCAACTGTTGGGCACTAGAAGAACATCCAGGTAAGTTGATATTTGCTTGCCCTGAGCCAAGCATTTTCGACATCAATTTTCATTTCAATTTTCAATTCAATTTTCATTTTTAAGAAAGCGTCAACATACCCCTCCGCAACAGCAGAAGACTTCCATCCACCATGATTTTTTATTGTCAATAAATCACCACCATGGTTGACCAGTATAAAGAACGGAGTTTGGTAATTTCAGAAATATTGCAATGTCTTTTGATATTCTCCCCATAATATTAAAACCAATTGGACTGTTAATACAATGGCCGTTACGAAAAGCTAAGAAAAATATCTTATGCGTAACATTTTTAGGACGTAAGTTAGCATATTTTTGAATTAATTCAATCCAATGGGGATCTGTAATTGCGAACATTCTTGGAATGTAATTTTTTGTTTTAGATACAGACACAATAATGGAATCGGATCTGTATTCTATGTCGTAGATAGATATATCCGTTAATTCCTGATGCCTAAGCGCACCTTTGTAACCCATTATCGAGACGATCTAAAATTAATACCGTTACATACAAGGCTGTGATATACATAAAAATTTACCCACCTTCATAGCCAGGTAAGACTTATCATCTGCGTCCCTTATAAATTTATGAATATCTTCCTCTTCTAAAATCTTCGACATTTTAGGCGCATAGCCCTGAGATATCCGTTTCAATAAGGTTTTCAATTTATAATATTTTTATATGTCTACATCCTTATGTATAGATAAACGAGACCTCAACATAGAATATATGGTCCACAAACTTGTCCGGAATTTTCCGGAACAACTGTAACCTTATTTGCATTGCACCACTCGTTAAATTTACTATATTCTTTTTCATATCGTGGACGTGATTTATCCGGAAACAACTTGCTCATGGTATTAAAAGCAATTTCAAGATACTCTCTCGCCCATTTCAATTTTAATCTCTTTAAATTAATTTCAAGTGTCAATGAAATGTCAATTATCAGTGTCACCAACCACCATAAAATAAATTGCATAAAAATATGTATGGGCGATTCTTTTAATTAGAAATGGCATAAAAGGGCGCAAAATAGAAAAAAATACTATAAAAAAAATTAAATGAATGCGCTGAAAAATCGCGCTTACTGACCTCGTCCTTTAATATACCATTATTGTTTCACAGTTTAGTGACATGCCAGCTTCCAGGTCTTCGAGAGCTTCTTTCAATGGTGATAGTATGCAGCCATGAATTACTCCTCTAAAATGTTCCACCTCCTCTGTCCTCTCTTCCTCCACTCTAACAGTTGCTGACTGGTTCCATTACAAGTTTATGGTGACTTTTCTATTTAGTTCAACTTTCTTTAAAATCTATATCATCTTTTGATGTCGCACTATATCGTATACCTTTTGGTAATCAATAAAGCAAGCAAAACTATCGCAGTTCATGTCCCTACATCGTTGAAATAACACTTGTATGCTATAGAGAGCTTCTCGTGTACCCAACGCTTTTCTGAACCCAAACTTTAATGGTGATATTTGTTCTACGCAGAGTCTATATATTCTCTTATAGATTATTTTAAGAAATACTTTTAGAAGATGACTCATAAGCCTTATAGTTCTAAACTTTTCGCATTTTTTTTTGCACCAGGTTTTTTGGGTGATGAACTCGAACTTCAGTCACTCTTGGGGGATGTTGCCGGAGCTACAGATGTTGTTGAATAATAAAGCAAGCCATTTTATGTTCTCTTCGTCGAGAATTTTGAGAAACTCCGCCTGGGTGCTGCCATGTCCGGATGTCTTGCCTTCCTTCATCGACTTTATCGCAAATTTCACCTCTTCTACTAAAATTGTTGGACCTTCCTCATTGTCTATAGGAGTATGCTCTGGTCTATTGTCATATAACAGTTGCCCAATATAGCCTTTCCATTTGTCTTTATCGTTATTTGTATTGAGGATTATTTTTCCTATATAGTTTGTTTGTTGTTCTTGGTCTATTCTTACTTCTTTAGTTTATCGGTGTAGGTTTTCGATTTCAGTGCAGTTTCCTTTAAGTTCCGATTCCTGGGCTTCTCTAATTTTTACTTCAATCTTTTTCTGTATGTGTTTATATTCGCTATTATATTGTTTTGATTCTTAAATACTCTTCTCTTTTCCAGTCATTGTAAAATTTCATGTCATCCACGGTTTCTTCTTACAATAAGTAGTATTTGGCTTTAGCAGTTTTTCTTTGATATTATTTATGGTGTCTTTTCAGTTTCCAATTACTTCTTGATATTTTTGTCCAGCCTGCAATGATCTACATTCGTTAAGATAATTTTCCGCTTCACTCCTTATCGATGGGTCTTTCCGTTGTCGTAGATAATATTTGGTAACGATTTTCTTTCTCATGTCCTTCATAGTTAGTTTGAAAACTTCCACTACCGGGTTGTGATCTGACTGAATATCAGTTCCTGGATATGTTTTTACCAATGTACAACTATTTCTATGTCGTGTGTTCACCAAACTAATTAAGTAAATTTATTCTCATTAAATCTTCAACGATTTTCAACCCCATAAGAGTCAACACCGATCCCAGCTTGACAAACCCTATGTATCCTAAAATTAATTGTAAAAGTAGTAATTTCAGTTAAAATTAGAAAAGATACGAACAATGACATTATTAGTATACAATTACAAAGAGACTTAGTGCACAATTATATATTAATAATTATTTTATTCCAGTTCATTCAATTACTTGAATAACAATTCTATAAGGGTCGATACCGATCCCACCTAGACAAACTTTAAGTAGATGAATTAATATATGTTAACAGAAGTCATTTTCTATTGACTCATGTAATGTAACCTAAAATTAATTGTGAAATTGTAAAAGGCGTAATTTCAATTAAAAGTAGAACAGGTTTAAACAACGACATTATTAGTTTATCAGTTACATTAGTTACATAATTTACAAATAGATTTGGTTCACTATTACACATTAATTGTTTCCTTCCATTTCTATTAACTATTTGAATATTTACTTTTAATTGCCGACTTATAGGTTAATTTACTTTAAGTTACCGACGATAATATCTAGTTCTGAATCTTAATTGGGGAACTGAGTTAAACACAAGAAAATGGAAGTGAAAAATATACCCCATCATAAACAAAATTGGAATCAAATTAAGAAAGTTAAACGTAGAAGAACAGTTACTTTATTGCCAAAGTCGATTCTGGCTAAAATAAAACAAATAAGAAATTATAATTAATTGTCTTGACAATTTGAAACAGTTTTCATATATCTTCGTTTTATCCGAATAGTTAAATGTATTTCATATCCGAATAGTTAAATGTAAATAGCGCATTCAATATAACGATTCGGATATGGAAAACATTGTTTATTAAAATATTATGGTATATTAAAGGTTTAGTAATTTGTAATTTGCAACATTGTTAGCCATTTTGATTGTCGATAATATATAAAAGGATACGGTTCGATGAAGCAAGTAATTATAATCAATTCTGTATTATAGTTGCTGATTTGGTTTCCGTGTGTTCTTTTTCTAAAAGTGGTTTAATTGATTGGTGTTTGTTATTTACTTATTGTTTGTGTGTGGATATGTGTAATAAGAAGGTTGTATTTATTATATATGTTTTTAGCCGTCGATGTGTAGAAGGCATTGGAATGATAAAATATGTGGTAATTTTTACGAAGAAAACGTATTGGTAAAAACTAGTACGAGTTAACTTAAAACTGGTAGCTGCGGAAATTGTATTCCATTGGACTTGGAAATGGCGCAGCTGAACGACGCCGTCTGACATACTCCGAGATATTGATTGATTTAAGAGACACATACAAGTTCCCGCATAATTAATGTTATTGGATATAATTGGATGATTTTTTTGGTAAGATGGCAACGGCGAAAAAAGTTTTAAAAACCCAAAAACTAATTCGGCTTGTTGGGGTTTTTGGGGCAGGTGTCGCGGGACAATAAATAAATAGTTGGAATGTACATATTGAGCCGACGGTCATGGTCATGGAATGTGCGCATTAAAGCGGCCATAGCGTCGGACCAATTGGCTACCGTATTCGGGTTATCCAATCCTCGATCTGAGGATACTTTTCATCTGTCAACGGAGTCTACTCGGCCACCCACGGTCAAACCAAACCTATAAATAAGCAACCGATAGTTGACTTGCATTCGATTTGGGTAACTCGTTTTCAGAAATAAAATAAAACCGATTTGGTTTTTTGATTCGGCTGCAAGCAGGTAGCGTTTTATACTTTGGTGTTGGGGACTCTTGACCCTTTACTTCCAACGTTTTGTTACTCCTTTTTTTTCATATATTTTTCCTGTTAATTGGGTGTTTGTGATCTGTGTTTACGGCCCTTCTGTTCCTCTTCTAAGAAATTTCCCATTCTGTTGCGCCCACAACACTCTTTTGTCTCACCACGATCTTTTTATTGATCAAATTATTGCGCTACTCGAAACATAATCAGATCAGGGCTACGAAGTTTCAACTTCATTTACTCATTTATATTCTTCAAGTACAGTAATGTGAACATTTTATTTACGGACTGCTAACAACGAAATACAAGCGATTTTTTATGTAAAATCACCCACCAAAGAATTTTACTTGTAAACATTGTAATCTCACGCCATTACTTTGCATAATTATTTTACATCTTTTTACACCATATACATAACTTACCCATCTAGACGAGACTTAATACCATCTTATTAACTCAATAATTTTTTAATTTAAATTTAACAATTATGACGCAATTAATATTTCCCTAATACAAATTCTGAATCAATACAAACCTGAATGTTTTTTAAGCAAAAACCAATAAATCACCATAAACATTTCAGTGCGAAACATTATGATGTTAGTTCTAATCTTGTTACATCAAATTTCGAAAGCGATCCCTTGTTCTTGTACAAAATTGAAACAAAAAAAAAAAGAATACCTCCATCAGTACTTGACATTTTTTTTTAATTTAGTGACAGGCACAAATTAAAGACCTTGTAAATGTTCGAGAAGAAATATCAAGGATGATGGTTACGTAAAATTGTACGAATTGTGCGATGTTAGATAAAAGAGACATACCTAAAGTAGTCTGTGCCATTCTCATGGTGACTGGCAGCTCTCCACACGGAGGGTCATTTTCGGCGCCTAATTTTCTCTTCCTTGGTCTGCCTTTGTGGTGTTGGGGAGGTGTTGTTGAATAATAACTGGGGGATTCACTACCTCTATACACCATGTCCATTGGATCGCCACTTGGATCACAAAAGTCTAATAACTCATAATGTGGTCTAAAAATAAACACAATTGTTTTTTCAAACAGGAGCATTAATCTAATACTAATTAACAATGTAGTAACAATTCTTTAAAGATACTTGATGAATATATAAATTTATTTTGAATCAAATTTATAATGAAAATACAAATTTGAAATGTGTTTCATAAATTTAATACTAGACTACTTTTAACAAATCTGAATCAAGACTGAAGCAAACGCTTTTAGTATTCTGAACGCATAATGGCATGTATTCTGTATTTACCTGCAATAAACTAATCCTTCCCTCATGCCAAAATGGTCTCCTTTCGATAACGGAATGCCACAAGACGTGCACGAGAAACAATGCAAATGATATACCAAATCTCGCGCCCTCATTACCAATTCATTTGCAGAAATGCCCGCGTGACATCGGCCGCATCGCGAAACCGCAAACATTCTGTAAAATACAACAATAAATTTATTTAGTTAAGAAATGTATATAAAGTTCGTATAATATAACTTTACAGATAAATATCTAAATAACTAAACAGATTGTTAATATAGGTAAAAAATATATAATAAAATAGGTTCTATTTGACAAACCTACAATAGTTTTTTTTAACTTTAATACAATTACCATCGATATATCTACAGTTTTATAATTTATATCAAAACCTGTCTATTTTCCATTTTCCGTATAGGGTATTTTTGTAAAAAAATAAAACTGTTTTTGTTTAAAAATGTTTTATTTATATTTTATGTCAATTGGATGGATTTGATAACGAATTTAAAACGGAAAATTTTATAAGATTGTGGAAACGTGTCTGTTTACTAACTAAAAACCGTAAATCACATTTTTTTTCATTTACAAATCATGTTTACAACATTTCTAATCGAATTTTCTAAGATAAGATTTAAATTTTATTTTGACTAATTTATAGTTCTATGAAATAGTTCTATCAAGAACCAATAAATCTTTATTTACAATCCTCATTTTACAATATGTTCTCATTTTTGTTTTTGGTCGAATTTTCAAACATATTTTTATTCAATTTAACTTGTTAGATATAAAGTAAAATTGTATAAGAGTTTGTGTTTCACTCGCGGATCAAATTAAGGTTTAACTCGCGTATTTCAATTTAACAATACTCATTAAATCTTAATTTTATCCAACTGTATAATAAATAACTAGGAGTATTATTTAAATAGGAAACGAAAAATACAGTGCTGTTACACAAATCTAAAATTTTAGTATTGGAATGATAAAGTAGTAAGTAGTAGTAATATTAATATTTATTCAGACACAATACTTCTGAATAAAATCATATGTCCAACTTTCTGCCGGAATGAAAAAAAAATCACTTTTTTATCATATTATTTATGAAAGTTGGCAGGCAGCAGAAAGAACAGTGACAAACAGAAAAGAATGGAATAATGTAATAAACAATAAGGAATAATTAAAAAATGGAAATAATCTCGATACTTGAAAGGGTATTATTTTAGAGTTTTATTTTACAAAATTATTAAATTTTACAAATTTTCTGCTTTTAATTTTTTCTATTTCTAAGGGGAGACCTTCACTTTTAATTCATTGCAGTTCATTTCATTCACAGGGGAAAACAATATTGTGAAAGTTATGTTTTTCATTAAAATTCAATAAAATAATCATTTTCTTATTTTATATCAATAATTTCCTAAAGAACAAATATTTATATTAAAAGGTTTTCCAAAATTCACGCAAGAAGTAATTTTGATAGACAGGTTTTTAATGAAAAATTGTATTTGTTTTATTGGTTCATAAAGAATACAGTATAGGATTTTCGAGTATAGGGACCGTGCGTCTAGACCTTTCGGGCAAAAATAAAAGCCAGCAAAAACAAAACACGTGATTTTTTGTTTACTGATTGTTATTTGAAGAAATTTAAAAATAATTTACAATGTCTTTCTCCTCACACCTCAAAGGGTGTTCAGAAAAGTAACGGCAAAAGCGCCAGGTTGATTTACCAGTGAAATTGTATTGCTTTCCTTCGAGTGACTGTGGTCCATTGTGGAAGGACGATAAACGTATTATGTGGATAAATGCAGTAAAAATTCATTGTGCTTCAATAAATAATAAAAAGCCATTATTTAATCAACAAGATCAATCGACAGCCAAATAAAAAAATTAAATAAATTGTAAATATATGAAACATTAAATGAAATGCATAATAATCATGTCAATGTTGATAGCCTTTTTTATTGACTTTCTTGTTTTTAATAAATATTTTTTCTCTCATGTAAATGTAATAGAATTTTTATTGAATGAAATAATTTACTTAATAATTAAGCACAAAATTAAAAATATAATTTATGTTAAACTTTTTAACATTACTTTTTAAATATATCGATGGTGGGGCGCAAGAGCGACCAATCTGCACCGCTGTCAAAACAGCCAACGCGATTACTGATCCAATTGAAGCATTTGTGCTTCAGTAAAAATTGATATAGAAACTAGTTTCTATATCCAACTTTTATATATAAATGCTTCAATAGGCAATATGCATTAATTTTTTTTTATATGCTTAATTCACTTTTTACCTCGTCTTAATATAGTAAAAAATATAAATATTGTTGAATGTTTTAATTAATTTTTAAAATAATATATAAAATACCGATTAAATTTAGCCTGTTTGAACGGTCCCATTTATCGCGCGCTTTGGATGACGTCGCATACCACTTGACATTCAGTGTTGCATAGCCTATTTGCATAGACAGTTAAGGATTTTCAGTTTGAATTTGCTACTTCGATAATGGAAAAAGCTAAAAAAAGCATTTGATAGATATTGTATAGTACCGGAATGCAAAAACACTATTATAAGTACACCAGATAAAATGTTTGACAAAGTCTCAATCGAGGTGTATAGTCAGTCCACCCTACCTACATCAACGCCGATAAATGTCAACGTGCACGTCACATACCATTACGACCAATGGTGATGCTTTTCGCAAATTTGAATTTGGCTCTTGAAGAATCATCAAATAGCGCACCCAAACATTAGACTTCTCTTCAGCATCAGTTAACAATTTGTTGTACTTATCGAATAGAATATTCGTGGTTTTTTTCTTGTATATGCCTGATGCCTCTTTTATCTTTTTATGAAGTTAAAATCATCGTTCAAGTTTTATAGCCTTTCTATCTCTTGTTCAAACCAGGTGTTTTTTTGCTTGTCGAATTTTGTATCTTATGATTCTTTGCAGACTGTTGTACTTTGCCCCTTCTTTGTTCTTGTAGACTCGTCTTTCATACATTAACACCTAACCACCTGACATACGTCTCTCAGACCCAAATTAGCAGTAATTTTCTCACCTGAGACGTATGGCAGGTGGTTAAGGGTTAATTCAAGGATTTCATCAGTTATCCATTTAGTTTTAGGATGATATCTTCTAGCAGAGAGTTCTTTTGAAGCACTTTTTAAAATTTCGGCTGTTTGGCTCCACAGTTCCAGATGACTTATGTTCTGACAATCAAGCTCGTTCAACTTCCTGTTGATTTTCGTTGAAATATTTTGTTGAATATTTGGATTTTTCATTTGTTCAAGATCATTTTTTTGTTTTTTTGGTATTTTGTGTTCTGATGTAGTCTTAGTTCTGAGTTTCGCTTTCAGTAGGGTATTTCTAGTTTTAGTGTCACGAAAGTTATCTGTCCTAGTTAATAACACAAATATCTTTTGTATTTAAACATGAGATTTGTTTTATAGTCTAAAAAGACTTAATAATATTATAGAGCTTCGGAAAGGTTGAATATATTTATATATTCAAGCTGTGTTCCGCTGTAATAAGTTAATATATCACTAAATTAATACAAATTGATGTAATAAATATTCGGAAAGAATAAAAACATTTTGTTCCATGAAAATTATTATTTAAAAATAGAGAAACAGTAAATTATTCTATAGACTCAATGTGGACTAAACACGTTTGTAGAAATTAAACTAGAGTAATTTGTTTATAATTTTTTTAGAAATTGTAATTTACTATTAGAAAAAAATCTAGTATGCATTGTGATCATGGTCTAATATATAGTGTGGTGTTAAAGTTTGGAATCACACCAATAATTTATTTATTTCCTGCTTTTGGAATAATCGCTAGGACCCGTCAATTTTATTTTCCAAAATACAAAGTTATGACGTTTATGACCCAACCCCCATTTTTTATTCTCGATTTGGATAGACTTTTCAATTGTCTAAATGGTGCTGCAAAACTGTTGTTATGTTACATTAGAAAATTTACAAAAAGAACTGATTTGAATTTTAAGAAAAACATTAGCTAGTTTAGAAAAATGGGTTTGTTCAACAAGAAAATCTTAATAATTTTATGACATCGAACGTCATCGAACAAGTCGGTTTTATTTTAAAAACATACACTTTTTAATGAACTCTCTTTTTTTTCTGCCTTTTTTAAATTACGACTCTAACTTGCTTCTTTTGCTTCTGATTAGGGCGAAGTAAATTTTTTGTTTTGTTTTTAATTTGGGTTTAATTTTTTTTTTTTTCTGTTAAATGTTAAATTTAATTTAATTTAACTTTTTATAATCGCCGTTTGAATAGTAAACGGAAGCAAAAGCAAACGAAACAAGCGAGATTCGCTATTTAAAAAAAGGCAGAGAAAAAAGAGAGTTTATGAAAATGTGTATTTTATGAAAACAAGACTTGTTTGAGGACATGTCGTAAAATTGTGAAGAACCTCTTGTTGCAAACCCATGTAACAAGGTATCTTAACAATCATATCGGTTTTTTTCCAAAATTTTCTAATGTTACATATCAAAATTATTAAACCACCATTTAAACAAGTCTATCCAAATCGAGAATAAAAAATGGTGACTATCATTTAAAATAAATATCGATGACTTCATAGCGCAAACACCAATGACGTCACGAAATTTTTTCTTACATCATAACTTTGTAGTTTGGAAAATAAAATTGACGGATTCGAGCGGATCCGTTTATCCCAAAAGCAGTAAATAAAAAAATTATTGGTGTGATTCCAAATTTTAACACCACACTGTATATATGACACACACACACACACACACACACACACACATTAAAGATAATTTACACGAAAACTTAAAAAACTGATTGAGTAACATTGTCATGACAAATTTTGTTGTAAATATTAAGAATATATCGAATTTAAATAATGTCGAAAATTTTTCAAATGTTATGAAAATATTATACAGACTTTAAAAACGTACTGAACAACATTTAGATGATAATTTATATTTTAAATTTCATAAAATGTCTGTTAAAATGGGTTCTCAAAAATGTCAATAGATTGCCTAGTAAAAAAATGTAGTCGTACTTTAACACTTGTGTAACAACATTTTGATAGTAAGCAAATATGAAATAATAATAATTATAATAAAACATTTATTACTATCTTTATAGTTTATTGCTATATTTAAAGTACAAAAAATATAACAAAAGGCCATCGATCCGTGGTCTTTCAGCCAGCAATAAACAAATATAGGACAAAAAAGTGGATTAGTCACCGTTTAAACATTCAAGAAGCATTTATGGATATTTTCTGTTCGAATGTCTAGTTTCTCGTTTTACAATTAACAGAGTTTGTCAATGATGCAACTTACGTTATACGTCACGGAGTTCTCTTTAAATTTCTTTCAGTTGTCTAAGTCTGTAATGTGTGTCTGAAATTGGCGGGACCTGTGTTTTTCTATAGAGGACTTCGTTAGAGGGGCTGTTCGTTAGAGAGGATTGTTAATATGTCGAAGTTTGGTGATGAGTCGTAATGCGGTTCATTCAGCGATCTCAAAAGTTCGTTTGCTTGCTTTATTAATAGTAGTTAGTTTAGTATAACTTGCTTTGTTAATAGCAGTTATTCCGTGGTCAAGTATTAGTCTACAGTATGCGAAATCGTCAATTATAACTATGCCGTTTCAAATCACTTCAAATTAAAGGATATTACTCCAGTAACATCGGACCCCCTTAGTCTACATATGGATTCATAGATTTTTGCCGAGGCCTTTGTTGAAATACCCAGATTTCCGTATGCTAAGGCTCTAAAATGTTTGCGGCGTTTGCTGCTCAGGGACTTGCGTAACTTTGCGTCGATTGTGAATATATGTTTAGTGTCGATAGTAATTACGAGGTATTTCATGTTGCTGCTCGGTTGCACGTCATGATGCCTGTGAGGATGTGAGGGGATTTAAAGGAAATGTTGTGGTTTGGAATGAGTAGTTGTCATTTGAAGGTACTTGGAAATAAACTCTACAAGTTGCATCATGTCAGGGTCTTGTTGGTGAGATTCTGGAGTAGGTCGTAGGTACTTCTTAGGGTGTTATTGTGGGAATTCAGTGCTGTGTCGTCAGTGCATTGTAGAATGTAAGATGATGAGTCAATATGGGATTCGTTAGGTTGGTCGTAATTATAGATGTCGTGACATAAGATGTTATAAAGGAGCGGGAAGAGCGGACAGCCCTGAGGGAGAGCCTGTAGTGTGCTAAATGTAGTAGAAGTGGAAGTATTGATTTTTATTATTAAGGATCTGTTATAAAGGAAACTCTTGATTATATGGAGTAGGTAAAGAGAATCATTGATTAAAGACATTTTGTACAGAAGGTCGGCATGCCAAACACTGTCAAAGGCATTGTTAATGTCCAGGGAGAGGGCTGCAGGTTTTTTATTTTAAAGGTATGATACTTGGATGTTATTGATTGGAATAATAGGGGATGAATAGTGAAATGGGAGGGCTTAAAACCGAATTGATGTTTGGGGATGTGATTTGATACGGAATTTCATAATATGAGTTTAAGGATGTGTTCAAGGATTTTTGCAAGGACAGGGAGCCGTTATTGGTAAGTAACTGCTGGGGATGGATTTGGTTTAGTGATTGTCATAATGGTGCCTGCTTCCAGTAATTATTAAAAGAACGCTTTAGGAGGCAGAAGTTGAAGATTTTGATTGTAAAGAATTGAATGTCTGCGGAGAAGATTCATAAAGAAATTTGAAATTTAAATAAACAAATATGAAATTTACATAAAATGGTTTCCAAATGAATTATTTGTTAAATTAAAAAATAAAAATAAAGAGAATTTAGAAACATAATGTTTTATATATCAAACTTTTATAAAATAGGATTGCAAAAAAAACCACCGAATTTGCCGTAGAGACTCGTCGACATTTTTGGGAAAAAAATTATGTTTTAAATTTCAGGAACTCGTCGAATTTAAATCAAATGGGGTTCCAGATTTTGCCTTGTTTGTAAGTGTTGGTAAAACTCTTGAACATTTAGCTAATGAATAAACAATCAAGATTCTTTGATATAAGCTTTTTCTTACAACTGCAATCTCAAATTATTATATTCACAGTTACAATTTGATTGGCAATATTGATAAAAATGTTTTTTATTTGGATGCAAAAAGATCCGATTTACCTACAATTAAATATAGGATATATTTTCCATTGCAAACGTATTTGATTAGATAAAAAATTGTTGAATTAATTTTTTTTTCGTAATAATTTTGTGATTTTAAGATAGTTATCTAAAAAAGATATTCCATAACAAAGGACCACCTGCGCTGATCATCCAGACATATTTTATTAACAAAAAAAAATCTACAAGATGATTCACTGGATGATCAGCGCAGGTGGCCATATGATATGGAATATTATTTTTAGATAACTATCTTAAAATCACAAAATATTTCAAGATTATTGATTTTTTTGAGTACATTTGCGTCGAAAAAAAAATTAATTCAAAATTTTTTTATCTAATCAAATACGTTTGCAATGAAAAATATATCCTATATTCAATTGTAGGTAAATCGGATCTTTTTGCATCCAAATACAAATCATTTTTATCAATATTGCCAATCAAATTGCAACTGTGAATATAATAATTTGAAATTGAAGTTCTAAGAAAAATTATATCAAAGAATCTTGAGCCTTTATTCATTAGGTAAATGTTCAAGAATTTTAAAAACACTTACAAACAAGGCAAATTCTGGAACCTCATTTGATTTAAATTCGACGATTTCCTGAAATTTAAAACATATTTTTTTTCCAAAAATGTCGACGAGTCTCTACGGTAAATTCGGTGTTTTTTTGCAATCCTATTTCATAAAAATTTGATATATAAAGCATTAAGTTTCTAAATTCTCTCTATTTATATTTTTAAATTTAACAAATAATTCATTTGGCAACCATTTTATGTAAATTTACTATTTGTTTATGAATCTTCTCCGAAGACATTCAATTCTTTACAATCAAAAGTCTTCAACTTCTGCCTTCTAAAGCGTTCCTTTAATAATTGCTGGAAGCAGGCACCATTATGAAAATCACTAAACCAAATCCATTCCCAGCAGTTACTTACCAATAACTGCTCCCTGTCCTTGGAAAAATCCTTGAACACATCCTTAAAATCATATTATGTAATTCCGTATCAAACCACATCCCCAAAAATCAACTCGGTTTTAAGCCCTCCCATTTCACTATTCATCCCCTATTATTCCAATCAATAACATCCAAGTATCATACCTTTTAAATAAAAAATCTGCAGCCCTCTTCCTGGACACTAACAAGGCTTTTGACAGTGTTTGGCATGCCGGTCTTCAAAATGTCTTTAATCAATGTTCCTCTTGACCTAATCCATACAATCAATAGTTTCCTTTATAACAGATCATTAACAGCAAAAATCAATACTTCCACATCTACCACATTTAGCCCAACTACAGGCTCTCCCTCGGGGCTGTCCGCTCTCCCCGCTCCTTTACAACATCTTCTGTCACGGCATCTATAATTACGACCAACCAAACAAATCCAATATTAACTCATTATCCTACATTCTGCAATGCCCTGACGACACAGCACTGATTTCCCACAACAACTCCCTAAGAAGTACCTACGACCTACTCCATAATCTCACCAACAAAACCCTTACATGGTGCAACTTGTAGAGTTTATTTTCAAGTACCTTCAAATGACAACTACTAATTCCAAACCACAATTTTCTAAAAATTTCCTTAATTCCGAGCAGGCATCATGAAATACCTCGGAATTACATCGTCACTAAACATAAATTCACAATCGACGCAAAGTTACGTAAGTCCCACAGCATCAAACGCCGCAAACATTTTAGAGCCTTAGCATACGGCAATCGGGGTATTTCAACAAAGGCCGCGAGAAAAATATACTAATCCATATGTAGACTAATACTTGACTACGGACTAACCACTGTTAAAAAAGCAAGTTATACTAAACTAACTACTATTAACAAAGCAAGCAAACGTACTCTTGAGGTAGCTGAATGAACCGCATTACAACTCATCACCAAACTTAGACATATTAACAATCCTCTCCACAACCCCTGTAATGAATTCCTCTATAGAAAAACACAGGCCCCACAATTGCAGACAGACATTAGAGATTTACAAAAAAGTTTAAAGAAAACCCCGTGAGGTATAACATCATTGACGAACTCTGTTAATTGTAAAACAAGAAACTAGACATTCGAACAGAAAATATCCATAAATGCTTCTCGAATGTTTAATCGGCGACTAATCCACATTTGTTTGTCCTATATTTGTTTATGCTGGCTGAAAGACCACGGATCGATGGCCATTTGTTGTATGTTTTGTACTTTAAATACAGCAATAAACATGTTTTATTATAATTATTATTATTTCATATTTGCTTACTAACAAAATGTTGTTAAACAAGTGTTAAATTACGACTACATTTTTTTACTAGGCAATCTATTGACATTTTTGATAACCCATTTTATCAGACATTTTTTCGAAATTTAAAATATAAATTATCATCTAATTGTTGTTCAGTACGTTTTTAAAGCCTGTATAATATTTTCATAACATTTTTCGACATTATTTAAATTCGATATATTCTTAATATTTACAACAAAATTTGTCATCACAATGTTACTCAATCCGTTTTCTAAGTTTTCGTGTAAATTAAAACATAAATTATCAAAATATTGGTCCACAAGTTTTTTTTTATCTAAATCTGTGTATATTTTTCAGAAATCAATATTTTTCAAAATCTTTTATTTATTTTCATTAAATAAATTATAAATTACATATCATTAAATGTGTTAGTTAAGAAGTATCTGCCCAATTATATTTTTTCGCAAGCTTGGTAGATTGTTATGAAATTGATGGTGGAAATTCATTTTACTTATATTAATCATTTTCTTAATAAATTATTAATCAAACTCGGGTCAATAACCTAACCTAACTTTTGGAATTTGAATCGGCTATAAAAAAAGTAATGAATATATTTACAAAATGATGTTAGATCTGATGTTGTTCTGATGATGATAGATAGAAATGATGATTCACAAAATGATATTAGAAAGATTGCATATTTTTAAGAATGAAATACATCATTGAAATAACTGCCCAAGGCTGGCTTCCCTATCCCAATCCCCAACCGATCAACCTAATTTTTCAGTACAATTTCGATTGTTTGTGCTCCAATGCATGAATGGCAACTTCGAAGGCATCAATCGTCTCTGGATGGTTAGCGTAACACTTATTCTTCAGGGTTCCTCGCAAAAAAAATTCAACGGGGTCAAATCACAGTTCCTTAATGGCAAATGATTAGCATTTTGACTGATTATTCGATTTCCAAAAACAATGCGCAAAAGATCGATGGTTACGTTGACTGTGTGGCAAATGGCCCCGCCCTGTTAAAACCAAATGTCATCAATATCTTTCTCAATTTTTGGACAAAAATTCGTTAAGCACGGTACAGTAACGTTCGCTATTGACTGAAAAAATGGGTTGATTTCTTGTGTTTCATTCTCAAATAAAAATGTCCAATGTTTCTAATAAACTCATAATTTCGAAAAGTATTCATTAGTTTATATTATTAAAGCCGATTCAAATTAAAAAAGTTGGATGGCTCATCATTTATGTATTATAAGTATATCAAAAATGATATAAAGAAAGATATAAGAAAGATATAAAAAAATATATAAGAAGTATTATAAATAATATTATTAATGATCAACAAATATTCCAATAATATATCACATTTTAGGCAATTTCTTCACTCTGCAAATTATCCATTTTTGGAGCCCAATATTTTTTTGTCACTTTATTACATAATTTTATATAAAACCTGCACGAAAAATCAAACTAATAGGATTCATAAAACATTAATGATCCCAAATTAAGAGACATTTAATGCCTATAATTTTGTAGTTAAACTAAATTTAATAACAGACAGTAAAATAAAGTGAATTAGAAAGTTATTAATAAACTTCACTTGATATTACAGACATGTTTTATAAGGATCTTTAAAAAATGGAAAATGACAATAAATTGCATTAATAATTTATATACTTATCCCCATAAATATTAATAAAGACCGATTTGGCTAATGACCATATGGTCATAGCACCGGGCAATTTAATATATCATTTTTTATTATTAAACACATTAAATATTTTTTTCATTTATGATAATTTTATTCAATATAAGGAAATTATATCCTTTTTATCTATCTATTGCCAAGCATTTATTTATGATTTATTAATAGGTTTATTCAGGTTATGTGCTCTGTTTACACAATTAGGAAAAAATTATTATTACATTATATTGGCTAGACAAACATTAGATAAGAGCGATAGAACTACATAGACATGACCAGACAGCAAATAAATTAGACTCCACAGACAAAAAAAACGGCAATAGTAGGCAGGTAGGACTAACCAGACATGACTAGACAAACAATAATGTAGAGACAAGACTGCGGAGGCAAAACTGGCCGGAAAAAGATAGAATCACAACCCTAGACAGAAAGAAACTGGATAAAATAGGCTAGACAGACAACATCAGACATAAGAAACTAGATAGATAATTATTTAGATCTTGTTGAGTTTGAAGATTTTGATAATATTAAATAGTAACATTTGTTTCTTTTCTTCAAAGATTATAATTTCTAGGAAATTATTGTATACATATCGTCAACAAAGTTGACATTATTTGTATAACTAATCTTTCTATAAAAAACTTTCTTAAAAACAACTACTTCACTGGCAAACACCACGACTGACATTGAATTACATTAAGAAAGTATATAAGAGATACAACTAAAAAGACAAATTCAAGTAGAAACAGTGATGACGATAGCACACTTCTGGTATGTGTTCCTCAAGGAAGTGTGCTTTCGACGACACTCTTTCTACTTTACCTAGCTGATTTAGTTCTGTACTTCCATGACAATTTTTGCACATTATATGCGGATGACTTAAGTTTTCTTATATCCGAATTCAACTTAATAGGTAGCCAGTAAGAGTCAAATAACCTTCTACAATCTTTAGATTCTTGGTTCTTAGCCAATAGACTGTTCCTCAATTTGGAAGAAATATAAGTTATCGTATTTCTAACACACAGAGCCACGTATTTAGTGGATCTAATAACTTACAATTAAAATGAGTTCTAGAGAGTCTTCTAAAGAGTCTAGTCTTACCGAGGAAAAGTCCTACAAACAGTTTAGGAGAAATACTTGTTTCTACAAGTCTATACAACAACCAGCATTTTAAAATTTACTTCAATCGTTGTGACTTATCTATATGTATTTTGTGTGTATACATCCTATGGTGAATAAAAGAATTTGAATTTGACAACAATGACATTTGAACTAGACAGACAAGACCAGACAGACAGAGTAGTTTGGTTTTCGAATAGGTCGCTAAACCGTAGACGCTATTGCTGAAGTAAGGTTAATGTGTATTAGTGACCCTTGACGTAAAAAACGCCTTTATTTCAGCCAGGTGGGATGTATTCATGAAGGCATTAGCATCAAGACAGATGTTTTACCAGAATACTTACACCAGAGAAAGATGATAGGCAGCTACTTGAGCGACCGACAGTTAATATACCACACGGACGAAGGTGAAGTTCAGAATGAGGTAACGGAGGTCGCCCCACAAGGATCGGTCCTGGCACCATTCTTGTCGAACATTATGTACGATAGCTTGCTAAACCTAGACTTGCCTAGAACAGGGAGAATAGTTGGGTTCGCAGATGACGTCAGCACTGGTGGTGACTGCAAAGGAAATAAGCACACTGGAACTAGCAACTAACGAAACCATCCGGTGGGCAAATAATTGCTTAAAAAACAGGGTCTAACACTGCCAGTTCAAAATACAGAAGCGATACTTATCACGGACGAGAGATTATTCGCACCACCGAAACTCGTTCTGGAATGGCAAATTATCCCCTTACCGAAATGAGCGAGTCCAACACGCAGACAGTGACAGTCTGGTACGGTTGCTGCCGAGCATTAGAGGGCCGAGGGGTTTGAAACGGAAACTTCTCAACAATGTGGTACACTCAAAAATGCTCTACGCGGCGGAAATATGGGCCGACGTAACGAAAAAGGTAAGAGCGAGAAAATAACTTACAGGAGTACAGAGAAGAAGAGTGTCATTTCCGCCTACAGAACGGTATCGGAGGCCGCGGCGCTGGTACTTGCAAGCACACCCCCAATAGACTTATTGATTCGCGAGAAACAAGAAGTCTACGAAGAGCTGCAACAACAGAAGCGAAAAACATATCCCATATCCCAGACGACGCACGACACACTATCTTCATGTGTACAGAATCAGAGAATGAAAGAACACGAGACATTAGGCGATGCAAGACTAGAAAAACAGAACATCATGGAAGTTATTTTAGAAAGTGAGCATATCTGAGATGCAGTACAAGTTTACATAACAGGATTCATGATGGAAAAAGAGGAAATGGAGAGGAAATGGAAGGCGGCCATAGTATCGTACGACATACAAGGAAGGTAACATAGACGACTAGACATGTGAAGAAAAGACGGAAAAATAGTTAAGCACACGACGAAACCGAGAGGAGATAAGGACAACAAGAAGAAGGAAAAGGAAGTAATTAAAACAACACCACCACCCACCTGAAGTAATGCTTATGCGGTTCCAGGTGGAGTGTACTGAAGAGACAGAGGAAGGGTTTTAGTGGGTATGCTGGTCACGAAGAACTCGATCAGAGAGCCCCACACTACACGGTAACAAAGGTCCCGGTGTGCAATAATTCATTCGCCTCCTCCGAAAACAAAGACAAGGCTCGACTAGACAGACAAGGCTAGACAAAAAGAATAGACAGACAATCCAAACTACACGGATAAGACTGGGCAGACAAAATCAGACAGACAAAATTATACCGACAAGACTAGATATACAGAAGTATATAGACAACAGACTACACCCACCAGAGACAAAATAGATAACAATAGATAAAGGAGACTAAACAAATAGGTGACACCAGACTAGATAGATAAAACCTCGATAAGCAAGGGCGGACAGATAAGAGTGGCCAGACAAGACTTCGCAGAAAAGATTGGACAGCTAAAATAGACAGTCAAAATCAAGTTGTATCTGCATATAGTGTCTTTCAGATACTAGTAAATACGATTAGGAACTCGTTGATTTGGTTTCGATACCAAGTAATTTTAGTATCGAATCAATCTTGCGATACTCACACGTTATCCAAACGAAAGTACTTCGTATCGGATCGAATCAGATTGAACAAATTTTGCTTTACAATTCTTGAATGCATCTTAGTACTCAAATCAGACAAGATTCATGGGCGTTACAGCACATTTTGTAAATATACTGTAATGTGTATGTAGTATCTGGCCACTCGTGCATTAAGGGAAAGACACAGCTGATTACACATCGAAAAACTTCTTGATATTATCAAGAAATGGGACAACCACTAATCAAAATTCGTACAGTGGTAACAGATAATGATAGTTCTATGTTGGCTGCCATAAAAATGTCGTTAGGTGAAAAAAGGTACCTAGTTTTGCAGACACTACAAATCTCGTAGTTGAAGAGGCACTAAAGGCACTTGCCCTGCGGTAAAGCATCTGTAGTAAAAGTTCCAGAAACTGTTAATTAGATTAAAAATAGTGTTAATCAGATGAATAAATTTGGAAGGATCAGTTTTAAAACTTATTGCAGATGTAACACGAGATAGAGGTAAACGTTTTTTATGATGGAGCGTTTCTTAAAGTTGAGAGGAGTGGTATCGTAAATTGAAATCGAATGTGTATCAGCTACAGATTTGCAAAGTTCTTTAGAAATGGAAACATTAAATGAGCTTGTTGTACATCTGTATTGAAACCGAATCACACCAAACTCAACTACCGTTCAAGAATGTAAGAATGTTTTAATGAGAGAGCCGGCAAAAGGTATAGATTGATCGACCACAATGACCATGGCTACCTACTCTTTTAGACCCAAAGTATAATTTCCAAGATCGTGCTGCATGCGGAAACCATAGAAAAACTTAAGACCATGGTTATAGAACCACTACGCAGCCCAACCGCAAGTGAGTCAGAAGATGATGAAAAAGAATGCGCAACAGAGTGATGGTATCTGTTAAAAGCAACCCATTTGCGGAGTGGAATGAAACGAAATTTGTTTTTCCGAGGTAATATCGGTTCCAAGCGAGTGTTTATTTTCCAAAGTCGGAGTAACGATGTCGCACACAAGGAACAAGGATTGACTCCAAAATACCGCCGAGAATCCGGTTCTCTTCAGAACCAACCCTCACAATCAACACCAACACTACAAAACAAATCTCATGTTGAAACAACTACTTCCTTTGCTAATAGAACATTGCAGGATATTAATTATACAACATATATTTGTATGTTATTTAGTAGCCCCCAGTCCATTTTCGTGACACTAAACAAGAACTATATAAATTACATTGATTTTAAGATGATACCTTTCTATTTAACTTAGGCTAATAGAAACCGGCAGACTCGTTTCGATATTTATCTCTCATCAGTGCAACTTTGCTGTTTTGCATAATAACTTGGAATACAGTTACTTGAATGCCTTGTGAATTATGAGGTTAGGTGAATTATGTTAGGAATTATGTTGATATTTCGGTAGATACATGAACTTAGCAGGTTATTGATTTAAATGAAATTTTACTATTGGTTAAATCATACTACAGTATAGATAATTATATAAATTCATTAAAGGATTATCTATTATGTAGTATGGTTTCTCCAACAGTAAAGTAGCATTTAAATCAATAACCTGCTAAGTTCATCTCTTTCTAACGAATTGTCAAATTAACACTTAACCTCGTAATCCACGAGGTATTCAAGTAAATGTATTTAAAGTTATTTTTTTAATACCTTTGCTTACATTTAATTAATAATTGTTTATTTGCTATTATTATGTATAATATGTTAAAATAAACAAAATAACAACCACTTCCAAGATTGTTTTCCTATTATGTCAGTCCCATGAAAATGTAAAAAGTATCGATAGGTGTAAGTATCGATACTACTCGGCGTACTCATATGATTAGTATCGAAAAATGATTTGAGTACTACTTATATGAGTAGGTTTCGATATCCTAAGGGTACCGGAACATCTCTACCTGTATAGTTTTGTCTTTGTTGTTAATCCTGTATGTTAATATTTGTCAGTTAAAAATACGTAGGTACGTGTAGAGGTGTAGACACAATAGAATAGGATAGAAACTAAATGTATCATAAACAGAAAAGAATGCTTGAAATTAAACTGAAACAAGTTTAGGCAAGGCAAACTGAACTAAATATATTTGATTAAACAGACAATATGTTGTAGACTTAATTTTTAAATCTTTGTTTTATAATTTTTGTCGTTTCTAAACTGTTTCGACAAAATTGCCAAATACTGTGAAAGTTTTAGAAAATTTTGATTTTCTAGTGTTAGAGTTT
Organism: Phosphuga atrata; assembly: GCA_944588485.1. Classification (NCBI taxonomy): domain Eukaryota; kingdom Metazoa; phylum Arthropoda; class Insecta; order Coleoptera; family Silphidae; genus Phosphuga; species Phosphuga atrata. The sequence goes on along the minus strand of OX155896.1, from coordinate 33,389,852 downwards.
AATAATGGTTTTCAAAGAATTTTTTTATATAAAAACATACAAATTTTGGACATATTAACTTGCAGGATTAGATTTCTATAAAATATTCTCGCATTTTTGACCATTTTCATTTGTAAATTCTAAGATTTAATCGTAATTAAAAACTTTTGCATTTATCGAAATTTTTTCAACACAATTGACGCAAATTTTCTATTATTTCAAAACAACTCAACTGAGATTTTTCCACTATTCGAAAATATAGAATTAGTAATTTTTGAACACATTTGCCGCAAATTTTCTACTCTCAAAATAACTGAACTGAGATTTTTCCAAAATTTAACAAACTTCTTCCATGATATTTTAACAACGAACTTATAGCATATGTTGTGTTTCAACATGAGATTAGTTTTGTAGTCATAAAAACACTTATTATAGAGCTAAGGAAAGGTTGAATATATTTATACATTCAAGCTATATTCCGCTTTAATAAGTTAGTACGATTGTATCACTTCAATTATCATTTAAATCAATAACTGAAACTAAGTTGATGTCTTTCTACACACATGTCATATCAAAACCTAACTTCAGCCGGGCACATGGTTTTGAAACTAACGTAAGTGTATTCTATTTTATAATTCAAAAGAGCAAAGGTGCAATGATTAGAGATAGATCTCGAAACGCGTCTGCATATGGCTATACACTTGGGTTAAATAGAAAGATGTGATCTTAAAAACAATGTTCTTTAACTAGTTCTTGTTTAGTGCCGCGAAGGTGGACTAGGGGCTAGTAAATAGCAAACAAATATCTGTGGTATTTCAACATGAGATATGTTTTGTAGTCTTATAAAGACTTAATAATATTATAGAGCTACGTAAAGGTTATATATATTGATACATTCAAGCTATATTCCCCTTTAATAAGTTGGTATGATTATATCTGTAATTAGTTTGGTTTCACCCCAATATTCAATAAATCTCCTTGTACATAGTAAAGAATTTTATTTGGAGTTATTTTAAAATTTATTCGAAATCTGTAAAAAATGTATCCCGTTCTAAATTGAATATTTATTTGTATTCCTAAGCTAACTCTTTGTTTTAAATTTCATCTACACGTACATTTGCAAGAAAATATGAAAGAAAAAACTACTGTAAAGATTACAAATTTATCTGCTCTCACAATTGTAAAAAAAACGGAAATAATTGTTTCATTCCAAGTGCAGTGAAATTAAATGTAAAATATAAATCGACAAAAAAAAATCTGTAGTGGAGATTAATCTGTTGCATAATTAAATGCTTGGTGCAAAGCGTCGACAAACCCAAAGTACAGGTATTCTAGTCGTTTGTTGACACTGGTCGGCGAAGATAGCACAGCGCTAATGTGAAAGTGATTTTTGTGCAATTATAATTAATTGGGTGAGTTTATTTTCTAATAAAAAAGCAATCATGAAAAACTTCCACCATGAAATACGTACTTTACATCTGCATTAAAACCAATCAAAATCCAATTTAAACAGGAAAAAAATCTGTAGAGATAAATCAAACAAAATAAAATCCATACCATATGTTTGAATAATGAATATAATTTCACAAAATAGTATATTCACAACTACACAATTAATTTCTATCTAGTAACACTTTTACCTATTTAACGGCACCAATTTTCCAATTTGCATAGTGGATTTAAATACGTTGAACTCGACGGCAAACATCATTTTTTTATTTGTCTGTAATTTGTCTCTCTTCTGCGGAACAGTAATTGATAAACACACATAAAGGAATAACCGATGAAATTATATGCAATTTACGGTTGTTACGTAATTTATGCGCCTTAACGGGTCAGCTGTTTGATTCTTCTCGCTCGGTCCTAAAATATGGCTGGAAAATTATTCTATCTAATAATTGTAATAATATATATATTATGGAAGCAGCAGCCATCTGTTGTTTTTGATTTGTTTTTTTTTTCTTTTTCTGTTATTTGAGTTAGAAAGTGGAACTTGAAATTATTATTATTGATATTATAAGATGACTGTAGAAAACGAAAAAATATTTTGTTTTTTGTAAAAGTATTTATTAATAATGTATATTAGAAAGAGGAATTAGAATTAAGCAAACTTTATTTTTTTTATAAAATTTATATTTTTAATACGAATTTAAAAACAGAAAAATACATATGAAAAATAACGTAAAATTTCTTAAATGTTTTTTACTAATTCCTCAATTTGGTATTTTACTATACAAAAGTATCCTCTAATCCACTTTGAGCATTAAAAATGTCCTCTAAAACCCCAGACAACTTGGAGCTTTGAAAATAGTAAAACTGATTTTGAACAACATAACATTAAAAAATTAGATTCATTTGGCAATTTTTTTAAATTCTTTAGGTCTTACAAAAAAACTTTGAACAAATCTATGCATTAACGAATATAACTAATCCATGCCAAAATATAACTTTAAAAATATAAATAATAACTACTGTAAAAATTACAAAATCTATGTCATTTTTCTCTAGAGAGACACGACTAGACAAACAACACTAGGTAGACAAAATACACTAGGTAGAATTAAAAGACATATTAGAAAAATTAGATAGATCAGACATGTAGATCGTATTTTTTTGGGATAAAATAGTTGTTGTGGATGGAATAGTTTAATGGAATGGATGGAATAGAAAAATGGAACAGTTGCTAAATGTGGAATAGTTGATGAGGTTAGAATTGTTTAATGAAGTTTTCAGGTGCGCGACACTTGTGGTGCTTTCAGCGCCATAGTATGTGGAACGTTAAGCTGTATATGAGAGAGTAAGCTGAACTGCAAGATGCACGATTCTTGTGGCGCTTTTATAATCAGTATAGGTTGTGTGCTGTGCATGAAAAATAATGGGAGTTGCCAGATGCATAGCTCTTGCTGCACAAAATATTTGCTAATAATTCATTTGTCTCAAGTAATTTTAATGCTGTCCCGTTTGTAATAGTATATTTTGTAACTAGAGCGGTAGGTTGTCAATTGGTCACGAGAGCGAAATTGGCCGCACGAATGAAATGAGAACGAAGTGTGTACATTCGCTCGAGAAGGCAATTGACAATACCGCCCGTGTTGCAAATAATATTTTTTATTACCCATGCGAGGGGACGTATCTTAAAAGTTATGGATCCAGGGGTCATCCACAAAAATAAAATAAAAAATGAAGAATTTGATTTTTCAGTTGTCTCCGGTGGTGTGCATTCATCATAAGAACTCTAATCAGTCTCCGGTATGACCATAGAATTTACACTAATTTTGAAACGTTTTCTTTAATTTTTATTTTGCAATGAAACAAAATTTCTGTCACTTTCATGTCACTTTTTTAATATTAATTTTTATTGAATAGTCTTGGTTGTGTTTATTTTATTTATTTAATTGTTTTTTTTTTAATGTAACCTAGCGATATTGAATATTTACCTGCGTTTTTTGCACTAAAAAACGTGCGCCAAGAGAGTACTTTTAACGCATGTGTAATAAAATAGTATATTTTGTAACTAGGGCGCTAGGATGTCAATTGGACACGAGAGTGAAATTGTGCGCAAGAACGAAGTGAGTGCGCACATTCACTCGATAGGGGTTTTACACTCATTTTAAACGATTTCTTTAATTTTCATTTTTATTTCGTGAGGAAAAAAATTCTGTCCCTGATTATTTTCTTTTTTACTTCTTACACCCAACTTTGGGGTACATGAAATCAATCATTTTTTATTGTTTCTAGCTTTCCTTATAGCCCAGTATTGCCTCATCCTTTAATATCTTGTTTTCCTTTCTTCGGCAGATATGTGCAACGTACGCATTTGTTTGATTTTAACTTGGAACCGTTGCTTCTTATCCTTTGGTATATGTTTTTCTACTTTTTTTGTGTTTATTTTATTTTGTTCTTAACGTAACCTAGCGATAATGAATATTTGCGTGCGTTACACAAGTTATGTGGTAATGTAACCAAAAGTGGCATTTCTCGTACTAAAAAACGTGCGACAAGATAGTACTTTTTATGCATGCGTAATAAAAAAAAATATAATGAAACACTTTTGAAATGCAGTTAATCATCTAGTGTTGCCAATTGTCTGAAATCAAAGTTACTATAATGAAAGGAGTAAAAAATAAAGGAGTAAAAAAATACTATATCTCACGATGTAATATTGGTTTCTAAGACTTACTCACCAAGTAATTGTAGAATTGACGTTGTTGTAAAGGTGAGAAAGTCTAGACAGAAAACCACGGCCCACAGACAAATTAATAAAATAAGAAATTTTTATATTTGCTATATGTTTTTGTGATTTTTTTATATTTCCTTAATTTTGTTATATTTTTTTATTATTCAGATGTCCACACTTTAGTTAATGAATCATAGTGTAAAATTTTGAACATTTGGCTTTCGTGTTCAACGAAAAAAATGTAGCTTGGCAAAGTTTTTGCGGCCCGCGTGAAGAAAATTGTGTCGAACCTTGTAAACAAAAATCCAATGAAGCTGTGTCGAAAATTGGACAAAGTATTAATTTCACGTATTTAGTTTAGGGTTCTTAAACTTATGTAGTCCGAGGACCCCCTTTTGAACAAATTTTTATTTGCGGACCGCCCCCCTGTTGAACAACCTTGTTTTTTGCGGACCACATCCCAACCTTAGACATTTCAGTCCTTCTTGAGGCTTAATTTCTCTCTCAATAATGTCATATAGGCACATAGGTTAGGTTAGATTAAGTTAGCATAGTCCGAGGACCACCTTTTGAAGAAATTTTTATTTGCGGACCCCCTCTTGAACAACCTTGTTTTTTTTGAGGACCCCCTTCCAATCTTAGGCATTTCAGTCCTACTTGAGGCTTATTTGCTCGTTCAATAATCTCATATAGTTACATAGGTTAGGTTAGGTTAGCTTAAGTTAGCATAAGTCAGACTAAACAGACAACAAAAAACTCAAAATGGCTCCTGAGAAAACAGAAGCTGTAATGCTGGCAGGAAGAAGAAAAATCCCCAATATGGTTATTAAAGTAGAAGGGATAAACATCCATACGGAAAAATATATAAAATATCTGGGAATAATAATAGATAATGATATGAAAATGCGGGATCACATTAAGCAGACGGCGAGGAAATCCAGAAGAACTGCTACGGCCCTAGAGATATTAATGCCTAATATTGGTGGGGCCAAAACGGGTAGAAGAAAAATCCTAGCCTCAGTGGTACATTCAATGCTGCTGTACGGAGCGCCAATCTGGAACGAAACAATGGCAATAAGAAATTATAAAGACATCCTTACCAAAGCACAGAGAAAACTTCTAATCAGGATCTGCTGTGCCTACAGGACAGCGTCCACATAGGCTCTGCAAGCGATTGCGGGGATACCCCCAATTGAACTAATGGCAGAAGAGAGATCCACTGCATTTACAGACAAGAATAAAACGAAGCTCGAGCTGAAAGCCAACACGTTAGGAAAATGGCAGGACAGATGGGCCAAGGAGACCGCATCGGCAGTATGGACCAAAAGACTAATACCTGATCTGAAAAAATGAGTAAAAAGGAAATATGGAAACCTAAATTATTACATTACACAGATACTTACCAACCACGGGGACTTCAAAGCTTACCTGAATCGTTTTAAAATCATAAGTGAGGAAAACTGGGAGTTGTGCAATCTAAAAGAGGATGCTGAGCACACCTTTTTTGTATGCCCCAGGTGGGTAAAGGAAAGAATGGAGATGATAACAAAAATAAAGTACGAGCTTACACCAGAGAACATAGTTAATTGCATGCTGGAAAATGCAGAAAACTGGGATCAAATAGCAAGAACCATGGAGAATATTCTAAAACAAAAAGAGCAGGGAGCAACCAAGAGGAGAGGACTGATAAAGGATAACTCACTGAAGAAATGCCAGATGGTAATACCGGTGCGATTTTCCCAAGAAAAGAAGAAAAAAGACTAAACAGACGAGTCTAAGCGACAATACGAATATGAGAATGTCTAGACAGAAATACAAGAAATCTAACATAAATAGAAATAGTAGTAAAAAAGAGCTGAAAAGTGTACAATATATCATCGACTTCTTAAACTGTTTTCAACCATTTTTTTATCTCGCGGAACCCCAGCGAACGTCCAGGAGTCCGCTGACCCCAGTTTAAGAACCTGTGGTTTAGGAAATATGTTAGGCAATTATGTGAAGTGTATTGATTTAATATTCCATAAAAATTGTTTTATTCGGAAAGTAATTCCGTTTTTCCCACATTACCCAAAAGTTTAAAAAAAAGCTTGAGAAAGACAACAGGTGAAGTGTATTGAGCTATCACTTTGTTTCGTTTGTTAAAGCAGTTCAGAGAATCATACTTCAACCATAAAGATGGTAACATTATTGAATAAAAATAGACAAAGTAATTAAACCAAATATTTATATTAAATCACAAAATGTATAAGTAGATTGCAGAATTAGTCTAGTGCAGGGGTCGGCAACTGGTTTTTAGTAAAGGTTAATTTCTTAAACAAATTTAACAAAACTAACAGAAGAGAAAATTATTGAAAAGCACTGTAGATCATTTCCATTCACAATTGTTATATATTGAAAGCCGTTATAATATCTAATAACGTTCTAATTGTTTACGACTCATTTGTTTGTTTGTTTATGAGTTGAAGAAAATACTGGCGATGATTTTAAATCTGAAAATTGCTGTGATGTCACATTCTCTATCATTTTCAGTGTTCTATAATGAATTTCTTCACTTCCATAAATGGAATTTTAATTTATTACAAAAAACCTAACACAACTTAGATAAAAGAGCCGGATGCGGCTCACGAGCCGCGGGTAGCCGACCCCTGGTCTAGTCTATTAAAATTTGTTGACAAAGATTTGTTGTAAATCAAGGTTAAGATTAAATTGGTTTAAACTCGCAACTTTACATTATATTTTAGTTCCAATATAAATTGTATTTTACTATTGATTGTACTGAATTATTAAATATAGAACTCAAAATCTAATATTTACGCCTCGCCCAGCATTGAGCAATTACCGCACAATATTAGTCAAATTACAAGGGTCGGCGTTGATGTTCGGTGAATACATATCACGGAACATTAATTGACATCTGATATCAATCTTCTGAAACTTCTATTTTGATAACGGCCGTCGATATTATGATAACACGGCGCCTGTTGCTGGAAACGTTCCCAAACCACGGCGCCCTGCAGCGTCAAATGTCGGAAACACATTGCCGGTACACACACAACATAATATATAACAACTGTTCCATTTTTTTATACCAAATAAAAGTCAATATTTTTGTTATGGAAATAAAGTTATGTATATTTTCATGTGTATTAAGTAAATACTTTTAATACAAACGTGATATTACAAAAATTCAGTGTATTAAAAATAGACCAAATTTCAAAGGCTAGGTTTTTTAAGACAACTAATAAGACAAAACTAGTAGACAGACAAATCTAGACGGACAAAACTAAACAAACATTACGTGTCAGGCAAGACTATAATAATACAACAAAATAAACAACACTAGTCAGAAAAGACTTTCGATATTACTAGGCACAAAAAACTAGACAGATTATACAAATGAGACGAGACTATCTAAAAAAAAGGCAGACAAGAACAGACGAAGTCCACAAGACAATGCAGACATGTTTTTGTAATTTAAGTTATACTGCTCCTTTTTAATATTAAGCTTATTTTCTCAAATGATATGAAATAAATGTTGTTTTAATAAGATCATCGATTCATTTAAGTTAAAACACAACATTTAACAAAATTTTCTATCGCGATTCTAGGAGAAACCATAAATTATTCATTCTGAAAATATCCCGTGGGAAAGCAGGTTACATAAGCCCATTACAGAAGCGAAAAGATAGTTTGTTTTTAATATATTTAATTGAAACACATTTTCTATATAATTTAAAGCCTGTAATTTCGTTGTTAAAAAATAATACTCAAAAAAGAAAATAAAACTACGTGTGATGTATTTTCGAAACAAAAAACAAAACATTGTCACCCAAGTAATTACTTCTAATAATCTTGTTAAATAAATAAGTAATAAAAAAACGTTTGTTTTGTTTCTGTTATGATACTTTTCATAGTAAACACTCGGAGTGAAGAGTATTTTTACCTCATTTCTGCAATATATATCATATAACAATCCCGTGAAATTATTTACTTTAAAACCGAAAAAAGACATGGTTTGTATCAAATCCAGGGATTATAATTAAATTGTCACTTAAGTTGAGTTTGTAGAAAACCGGGAAGCATTAAATAATATATCTTGTAATAATTTCGTGCAAGAATATACCAGAAAATATATAATGATATCAAGAGTAGAAATCTACCAGTTATAACTGACAGGTTCAACGGAGCTGTCCGTCGAAATGAGAAACTGTTGAAAAAAATGGTTGGGGCGGCAAAAGCGCTATGTTTCATGTGTATAAGGGTGTTTTTCGGATTTACAGGACGCGTAAATGCCGATCCGTTGATATGAGTTACACGGGCGTTGGACATATCGAATAGACAGGCGGAGTTTTGATCCATTCATGATAATGTTTGTCACTATTAAAATAACTTATCTGCATGTGTCATAATAACGGAAATACAAATTATGATGTATCCATCGTTCATGTAAACCTGTTAGCTCAACGGGGCGACCCGCCATTCATCATTCATCTACGGTTCCATTGGTTTGTGCGCCTCTGGGAAAAACGGTCGTTAACATTTATATCAAACCACTTTTTTTCGTTTCGGACAGAACTTAATTGAAAAGAAATACTAAAATTGATATATCTCTAACTGATAGCTTTTCAGTGTATATATTTGTCACATTCTAGTTTATTCGATATGATTGCAAAGAGTGCAAAATCAATAAAACTAGTAAACAAGAATAGACAAGCAGACAAGACTAGAGAGACAAGACTAGTCAAACAACACTAGTCAGTCAACACCAAACAAACAAGACTAGATAAACAAAACTAGACATACAGGACAAGACAGACAAAACTATACAGAGAAGAATAGAAAGGCAACGCTACACAGATAAAAGTTGACAAATAAGACAAGACAGAAAATACTAGACAGACAATATTAGATGTATGTGTAGAATGCATAGACAAAACACTAGACAGACGACACAAGACTGATGTCCAGACCGACAAAACTAGGAAGACTTATCTGCCTACTTCTGTTTGTTTATTAAGTCTTTTTTCTTAATTAATAATTATAGAATAATTTTGTTCTAATTACATCGAATAAACAAAACAATAATTATTGTGAAATTAAACAAAAATCAGCAATTTTTGCTAAAAAGCCTTTAAGATTAAAAAATAACTAGGTCAACATTTTGTTTAGATCCTTGAAAAGGAAGGTGCTTCGCATTTGTGAATTAATAAGGTTATATTTTTTCATCCCATTTGAATTAAAATAATTCAGTAAGTGAATGGCATACAGAAGAAAAAGAAAAATAAACAAGAAACTTTGAAAAAAAGTTTCCTTAATCCACCGTGTAAAGCAATAAATACAGAATTCCTCGGACGACAGAATATCACGAGAATTTTAATGAATCAATAGAAGAATGTTTCCTCATTATTTCGTTATATATAAAATGTGTAGATCTCTGCATAGAAGAACAGGTGAATGAATGAAACTTTTTTAATTCGTTCCAACATCCAATTTAAATATGAATTCCCAACTTGAAACAAACAAAAAACGCAGAAAAATAAAATAAATCTTCAGAAGCGAACAAAGAAAATCGCGGGGCTAATTGGCTCCGCAATATTTATTAGTAGCGGATTTTCGGAAGAGGGAGACAAACATTCGTAGTAAAAAATGAAATTCCCCTTACCTATAATAATCTTCCTTGCAATAGATGTTTCCGTCTCTCGCAAAACAGGTCAGTTCTGAGTCCAAAGGCAAATTGCATTCACAACATTTCAAACAGTGTGCATGCCACTGCCGGTCCACAGCCAGTAAATAGAAACGGTCGTGTATTCTTCCTCCACATCCCCCGCAAGTCGCAGCTTCAACCCCTGACGATCCCCCGACACTAGAACAAGGGGACGAACCGCCCCTTTCAAGTGGTTCACGTTCTTTCAACATCGTTGAATTATCTGGAAAATAAATTACCAAATTAATATGGATTTTTAAAAATAAAAATGAATTATTGATTTATTTTTTGATAACCATTAAATGATATTTGATTAGAGTTTATAATTACCATTTTGCAATTTGATATTATAATTCATGTAAAAAAGATATCAATTTTGAAAGATATCATTTAAGTAAACTTTAAGACTTTATTTAAAGTTTATAAATTAAAAATGTTTCGAATTACCAATTTTTGTCAAATGTGCACTCTTTCGTTCTATAATTTGTTGCCATTTTAGAGGTAGCTTCATAATACCTCTCTCATAGAAGTCTTGGTTGCTATTGGCGAAAACCTCTAGTAATCGATTTCCACAACCATCTCTTGATGCAAATTTCTTATCACTAAGGAAGATTTGCAATCGCTTAGTGTCCTAATTGTCCCTAATGGTCCCAATTGTATGGTAGATGGATGGATGGTGCATCATAACTTCCAACCAAGGAGCACCAACATTGCACTTCTTGTTCAAAGTGGCAAGGCAACGAAGACTCAAGATTAATCATTTCAATGCGAAGACGATATTACTTACCGGAGAAGTAACAGAGACAATTTATATAAAGCAGACGGAAGGATGCGTCAACGCAAAGAAAGAATTAGTCTGCAAGCTCAACAAGAGCATATACGGACTAAAACGGACTGCAAAATCATCGAATGAGGAACTCTATGCAGATTTATCAAGTTAAGCTTCAAACATGGCATATCAGACCCTTTTCTATACTCCAAAAGTACAGCCCAGATTTTCAATACGTAGTAATATATGTGGACGACCTTCTGATAACTGACGAGAACGACGATGGAATACAGAACACAGTAGATAGACTCGAAGACTCGTTTAAACTCTTGAGACTGCGAATTTGAGAATTGCCTAGGGATGAACATCGAAAGGGATCGATAATAAATGGGGTATTTTACATGGAGAACATCCAGAAGATCATCAACAGAATTGGACTACAGGATGCGAAAACAAACATAACACCATTTGACACTGCATCCACTGGTGGCGACGGAAAAGCAACGGTCAATGGGGACTAGTATCAAAAACTCATGAGGGCTCCACTATACGTCGTAACACACGCGCGACCCGATATGGCAGCGAGGTATCAATATTGAGCCAAAAGATCAAATGACACACATCCGACTGGAACGAGGTGAGAAGAATTTGAGATACTTACATATGCTAAACTAGTCCTAGGCAAAAGGCGGCCCGTCGACGTTGACCACTATTTATTTAGCGTTTGGCACCACACATGGTAATTTAAAAAACATGTACAAATTAACAATTGAATAGGACATTACAATGTACGAGTTACAAACAGACATATAAGTAGATATAAAATTGTTATATTAAAAGATCTAGTTCAGCTATCCATTCAAGACTTGATTGTGTGGTGTGGAAGAAGTCCCTCAAATCCCCTTGATATGCCCTCAGTTCACACTCTGTCACTATGTGGCCAATTATTTGGTTTGGGTCGCCGTAGTCGCAGCCTGGGTTGGGTCGTTTTCCCCATTTATGGATGTTATGGGAACACACACCATGTCCTGTTCTGACACGGTTTAAGGTCTTCCATATATGTCGTGGTTGGTCAAAGCCATCGGGTTTTACGACTGGGTGAGAGAAATGAGATTTCGTACATCGGGTGGGGCATTTTCGGAGTTGATGTTGAAGTTATTGGCTGCCAGTTGTTGTGCTGATAACATTGGCGGTTTCCTAGATCGAAGCCGGTTTCTTGTCAGATCCGGGATATCCACATGGATATGGAGTTGTGTGTTATTAATTATTCTTTTATTAGGGCGTCTTGTCTTCTTAGGGCAGGTGGAAGTATGTGGCTGAGTGTTGGGAGGCAATAGGATGGAGTAGTTCTGATGCAGGTAGTAATCGTTCTCATTGCTATATTAAGCTGAGTGTCCACTTTCTTGGTATGTTTGCTGTTGATGCGTTCATCAATACCGGGGCACAATACTCGGCCGCAGAATACACCAAACTAAGTGCAGATGTTCGTAATGTATTTGCCGATGCCCCCCAGATAGTGCTACATAGTCTCTGGATAATGTTATTTCGAGTGTTTATTTTTTGCGTTGCTGTTTCAAGATGTTTTTTGAATGATAGAGTTCTATCTAAGATTACCCCGAGATACTTTGGATATCGTTGATATGGTAGCACTGTATTATTCATTTTGACTTCTAATTCATAATTTGCCTTATTGTTATTCAGGTGGAAGCAGATGACTTCAGTTTTATTTAGGTTTGGTATTAACCGCCACTTGGTAAAATGTTTGTACAGTTTGTTGAGGTCGCTGATCAACGTGTTTTCGATCAGTTCAAATTGTTTGTGTTGTACAGCTAAGGCTAGATCATCAGCGTATCCAAACTTTATCCCGTCGGTTTTAAGCAAATCTGAAATATAGAGATTGGAAAACATCGGCCAAAACTGAGCCTTGAGGCAATACATTGTAGAGTTTTCTCTGTTTGCTTAAGTTATTACCGTGGATTACTTGGAAGTGTCTGTCAGAAAGCATGTTGTTTATCATTCGCAGGGTTGTATGACAAGGGACTTGTTCAGCCAGCTTGTATAGGAGCCCTTCTTTCCATACTGTGTCGTAAGCAGCTGTTAGGTCCACGAAAGCTACAGCTGTCTTTTGTTGTTTTTGGAAACCCATTTCAATATGTGTAGTTAGGCTGAACAGCTACAACTTGATCTGAACAGCTTCGATTAGGTCTAAAACCAGCTTGTTCGGGTGGAATATGTTCCAGAATTCGTGTGCCTAATCTGTTGAGGAGAAGTCGTTCTAATAGTTTATAGCAGCAGCTAAGGAGTGCTATGGGGCGGTAGCTTTCGACTTTATCTCGTGGTTTATTGGGGTTTAGTACAGCGATTATTTTACTCATTTTAAAAGCTTTCGGCAAGACTCCAGATCTTAAGATGCGCGAATACGGTCAGCCATTTCTTTGTCATCTCTCCGCAGTGAAGCAGGAAGAGCCTCCTCAAACCCAGGTGCTTTGCCAGTTTTTACATCTTTAAGAGCTGCAATTAATTCCTCAGTAGTGAACTCACGAGCAAAAGACAGTAAAAGCATTACATCCCGGGATGTATTGCCGGGATCCATCTCACAATTTAGTTCAATTCAATAGAGGATTTTGTCCAGTTTGCCTTTTGAAAGTTCCTCCTTGGTCTGGGTATAGATCGGATTATTGGGATCTGAGTGCCTATTTCATATATAATTGGACGATGCTGGCTGTGAGGAGAGGTTTCCAAGACTTTTCTGGATATGTGGACTGGTTGGTTTTGAGTATTTTGGGTCGAGAAACACAAGTCCGGGTTGTACTCTCTGTTCCATGCTGCCGATCTAAACGTTTTACTGTCTTTTGCATAAAAAATGAGGCTTAATCTGTTTTCGTCTGCCCATTCTACAAGTGTTTCACCATTATAGTCATTACTGCTATATTTCCACATTGTGTGGTGGCTGTTGACCACTATGAGAAAACCTAACAATATTGTTGTGTCTAGGCGAGTATACCTATATGCAACGGTCGTGGTATACAAATAACTATTAAAATAAAAAAATGTTTATTACAGCCCGCGTTCAAATTTTCATAAGTAGTGCGGCCCTACAGCCAAAAGATTAGTTCACCCCCGTGCTAAACTAATCAATTTAAATTGAATTTGACAAGCATCACGAAGGGACTCGTAGTAATTAAGGAGCCTGGTTAAGCTGTGAGGCAAAATACATCGCAATAGCAGAGACGAGCAAGAACCTGTTATGGGTACGAAGATTACTAGACCTCGGTGTGGAACAGACCGAATGTCAATTCGAATGTACGAGGATAATCAGTAGTGCTATCTCGTTTATACAAAATTGTTAGTCGAGAAACAAAACATATTGACGTGAAATATCATTTTGTAGCATACCTAGTCAAACAAAAAAAAATCATCGAGATACAATACTGTCCAACAGATGAGATGATCGCGGACATGATAACGAAACCACTGGTGGCTTTGTAGCTGAAAAATCATTGCTTAAAGAGAAATAATCGTTGAGGAGGGGTGTTGGGAAATGTTATTAACGATTCTGCGAAGTTCTGATTAACTCGACACGCTTGCAAGGAGTATGCGCATTTACTGGTAGTGTTTGACCTCTTGTAAACATAGTATCGGTATTGTAAAATTTCCTTAATGTATATAACTTGTATATTTGTATATATGTATATTTTACACCTAACCACCTGACATACGTCTATCAGACTCAAAATAGTAGTAATTTTCTCACCTGAGACATATGGCAGGTGGTTAAAGGTTAAATCTAAATTAGTTATCTGGTTTTAGCTCATACAGAGTTCCTTATTTCATTAAATAGTATTATAGTAATTATTATTATATGTTTGTTCTTCTTTTGAATAGGCCTAATTTGGACCACGCTTGTTCAACTGTTGGACTTTGACCTATGCCCAGTATTGTCGCATCTTCTGCCGGTGTAACTCCTTTCTCTCTTCTGTCCAGGGGGTACCTTCCCTCCGAGATTTTTCCTGAAATCCATGGACTTCCTTCAGGATGCGTCTCACAGACTGTCTGTGTTTGAAATCTGTTATTCCCAGTTCTTTAATATCCTTCTCGATTTCTGTTAATCAAGTGGTACGACGCTTCTTGTTTTGACAGAAGGTGAACAGATGGTTTGTTAGTCGGTTTGGAGGCAATCTTGCAACGTGGCCATAGAAAGCTACCCTTCTTTTCCTTGCACATGCAGAGAGCATCTCAATATGTTCGTAGAGCTCAGAGTTATGCCGCCTTCGGAATTCCCCATCTTCCTTTACCGGGCCTAGGATCTTCCTGAGGATTCTCCTCTCTCTGATTTCCAATTTCTCTACTAGACCTCCTCGGTTCAAGGAAAGACATTCCATGGCATACAGGGCTTCTGGTCGTAAGACTGATGTGTAGTGCTTAAGTTTCAGGTTGCGTGACAGGCATTTCTTATTGTAAGTGATCTTAGTCAGTCGATAGGCTAGTTCTAACTTGTTGACTCTCTTGGATAATGATGCTCTTTCTGATAAGTTTGGTTCAATCCATTCGCAGAGATACTTACATTTCTCAGTCGTCTTGATGTTTACATGTTCTAGTAACATCTCTCTGTTTGTTTCTCTGATGTTGATGAAGAATTCTGTTTTCTCCAGCGACACTTTAAGACCCACTTTGGCAGCCTGTTTTCTGAGGCAGTTTACCTGCATTGTTGCCATCTCAAGAGAATCAGCAAACAGTGCCATGTCATCTGCAAAGGACAGGCAATCTACAACCAGTCCATCGTTCTTACGTCCTAGGCAGATACGACTCTGAGCACCCAAATTGTTCAGTTCCTTGCGCCATTCTCTCATAACTTTTTCAAGGACACAGTTGAAGAGAAGTGGGGAAAGTCCATATCCTTGTCTCACTCCAGTTTTTATTTCGAAGCTTTCTGAAATCTTGCCTCTAAATTTAACCTTGGAATGGGTGTTGGTCAAAGTTTCTAGGAGGAGTCTGCGGGTTTTATTATATATTATTATTATTATATATTTATGATTAGGAATTTCATTTTAATGCAAACCTGTTTTTTTTTTAATATTACTTTACTTACAAAAACTAGCGATCTGTTTTGCTATAACAAATAAATTATTAATGCAATATTATACTGAGTTGCTCCCACTAGATTGAGTTGCTACCCTCAGTTGTTTGGCAGAACTATTATACACAGCTCATGTGGTTTGGTCCGCTTAAGTCGTCTGGTGTCGTTCTGTACGTTTAGGAGCTCGGATGCTTCCTGGTTGATGTGGTGCTGGAATCGTGATTCTTGCGACATAGCATATCTTGTAATGATTTGATTTTGGTGTGATTAGTCGTGATCCCCAGTGCGTGTGCTTCGCATTGAAGTCGCCGCCAATAATGAATCTACCGTTTAGCTTCTCGAAAAATTCAGTGTATTTATCTGCGTATACGTGGTCTGTTAGAAAAGTATCCGACTTTATATTTTATTTTGAAAACCTGATGGATTTGAAACAAGCGCGCTTGCATGAGCCGACCTTGAACCGTCGTGCGCATGCGTGAATTTTTTCCCGCCTGTAGATAGCGTTAGTTGCTGTCGAGCAGTGTTCGAGTGACGTAGTGTGCAGTGCTCTCGTCGGTTTTTCAAAGCAAGTAAAATGACGGAACGACTGGAGCAGCGCTACTGCATCAAATTTTGCCAGAAACTGGGCGACAACCAGGTGGAAACCATTCGGAAGATTCAGACGGCTTTCGGTGACTGTGCTATGGGCATCACACAGATTAAAGAGTGGTACAACCGATTTAAAGATGGTCGCACATCGGTGGAAAGCGAGCCACGCTCTGGTCGGCCATCAACATGCCGAAATGCCCATGTCATTGCCAAAGTAAACGCTTGGGTGATGCGGGACCGTCGTGTGACTATCCGAGAAATTGCGACTGGAGTTGTGGTCATCAGGAAATTGGCGACTTCATTACAATACTCCAGCACATTCTTCGCACTTGCTTCACAATTTTTTGGCGAAAAAGCAGACTCCTCTGGCTCGACATGTTCCTTACTCTCCTGATATGGCCCCCTGCGACTTCTGGCTATTCACCAAAATCAAGAGGCCATTGAAAGGAACGCGATTACAGACAAGAGAGTACATTATGCCTGCAACGACAGCCGAACTAAAGTCGATTCCGAAAGATGCTTTTTCGGAATGCTTCCAACAATGGCGGCACCGCCGGGAGAAGTATAAGAGTCCCATGGAGACTACTTTGAGGGTGATTAGGTATCCAACGCTGCAGGTATGCCAGTTTTTTTACCGGCTAAAGCTCGGATACTTTCACAGTATCACAGTAACAGACCACGTATGTTATACCGCGGAGGACAGTAGATTGCGCTCACAGTGAGTGTTTGTTCTGTTGTCATTAATATTATTGTTGTTGCTTGAATATCACAAGTTGCATATTTGTCTTCTTCGTGATGTTTCAGACCAGGGGTTCCCAAAGTTTTTCTTAGGCGGGCCAATTTAATATTACCGATTTTTTTGCGGGCCAAAGAAAAACGGAATAAAATCAAAACAATAACCACGTTTTTTTTGAATTGGTAAAACCGTACAAAATTATAGATAATCAGATAAACTTAATAAAGCCTTAAAAACCTTTCCGGATCTCTATAACACTAATAAGTCTTTTTAGGACACTTGGTAGTCCTAAAAAATTCATTAGTTATATCATCATTATTATAAAGCTCTGGAAAGGAGCTCTATAATACACTCAACCTTTGCGGTCTATAATACTAATGAGTTTTTAGGACTACTTCGTAGTCCGAAAAAGACTCATTAGATTTTATTATAGAGCTACGGAAAGTTTGAGTATATTTATATATTTAAGCTTTGTTCCGTCTTTATTAAGTTTATACGATTTTTTTTGTTTCAAATATATTTAACAATTTTTTTTTTTTTATTAGTATACCAAATTTAATATAAATATAAATCTTTAATTATATATTTATTAAAACAAAAAAAGTTGCTAAAAACATCACCTGATGTTTTTGGTGGTAACAAAAGGTGGCCTGGTATGTCCGTCGAATGTATTCTTAATACTGCTTGTAAATAATTATCACTCAATTTTGATCTTAATTTCGAGTTATTTATACTCATAATTGGAACAGTTTTTTCGCAAATGTATGTGCTCCCAAATAATGAAAACATTTGTTCAGCAAGTCTTCATATTTTTAGATAATTCACGCATGAATCTTTTATAAAAACCGGCCAAGTGCAAGTTGTGACTCGCGCACCGAGGGTTCCGTACAAACTTGTAAGTAGGGTATCTTTTTTTGTGGAGGACGTAGCAAGCACATTCAGTTAACTTGACAAGTGGCCCTCATGAAATCACGACCATCTTAGTACCGCTGCAAGCATAACCTCAAGATGTCGCTGTCGTACGATGGAATTCTACCCTATATTTTATTACCATACATACCCCATTCACTATGAGTGTTTAGGGGTTCTGGAACTTCACTATTTGTTTTTACTGCTCAATTTAGCCTGTATACCTATATACCCTGTATAAAGGTATACAGGGTTTTTTTTTAAATAACGCGAATATTTTTAAACTTATAAAAAGAAAACTTTATTTTAGTATTACACTTATTCACTGACGTATATTAAGATCTAACTATTTCTAGATCTAATATAAACTAATATATTAACTATTTCTAGATCTATTTCGATACTCTTAACATTCAGTTGTTCAATTGACTGCTTTTTGGGCAATTGACTACCAAAAAATATAGGGCGAACGTGATTTAAGTATAATATACTTCTTCTTCTTCTTCTTCTTCTGACTCTACAGCCCAGGGTGAGCTTTGGCCTCCTTAACAATCCCCTTCCACCTTTGACGGTCTTCAGCGACACGTGTCCAGTTTCCTACTTGTAGAGTTTCTACATCTTCCTCTACCTTATCTTTCCACCTGGCTCTGGGTCTACCTCTGCTTCTTGAGGTGTTAGGTTGCGCTTTATGGATGGATCTGGTTGCTCTTGCACTCGGCATTCTAATCATGTGACCCGCCCATCGAAGTCTCTGTGCCTTAATGAATCTTACTATGTCTTCACCTTCTATTAGTTCTTGAAGTTCGTAGTTCATGCGAATTCTGTATCCTTCTTCCTCTCTCACTGGTCCAAAGATCTTCCGTAAAATCCGTCTTTAAAAAATACGAAGAGAGTTTTTGTCTGCTTCCGACATACTCCAGGATTCAGCTCCATAAGTTAGCACGGGTCTGATCAGGGTTTTATATATTCGTAGTTTTGCTTTACGTGAGATGATTTTTGATTTGAAGAGCTTCAGATGTGAATAATAGCATCGATTCGCAGCTTGGATTCTATCTTGTACCCTCAGTGATAGATTATTTGTATTATTGAAAGTTACTCCAAGATATTTGACATTTTGAACTTCTTCAAACCGATGATCATTTATAATGAAGTTCTGTAAGTATAATATACTTAAATCATATTATCTACAACATATTATGTAGATTATGTAGATTATAGTATAGTATTATTATGTAGATTATCAACATATTATGTAGATTATAAAGAAAAATTGGACGAAATATAATATATACAGGATGTTACGGGACTTGAGTATGTCGCATGTCGGTTATAAACAAGCAAAATTTAGACATAATATATACCCTGAATATATTATGCATATAGAGCGTACGTGATGAAATGCATAACGAATATAAACAAAGAAAATTCAGAATAAACAGCTTGGTGCCAACACATACTTTTTAACCTTAGGACCTAACTGTATGCAACCCATATGCTTCTGGAGCCTGACAGTACCACTACGACAACATTAGTGCATTTTCATAAGTTTCAAATAGTAAATTCGCATTTTTCTTGTAATTAAACTACATATTTACGGTTATCAGATTTTTCCCTTTACATGTGCTGTAAGACACCGCTTCTTGCCACATTTCATGATTCTAGGTCAACGGGAAGTACCCTATAGGTTTTGATTCCCATGTGAAATCGCAAAATATGCGACATAAACGGTCATATCTTTTGATCGCGTTGACTTACAAGCTTGATTTTTTCACAGCTGAACGAGCCCGCAGACCCGAGTATTTGATACAAATTTCAACTTGTTACCTCTACGCGTTCCTGAGAAAAATGGTCTTGACAGACAGACAGACGGACAGACAGACAGACAAACAGACAGACAGACAGACGGACAACAAAGTGATCCTATTAGGGTTCCGTTTTCGGTACGGAACCCTAAAAATGAATTTATTTTATTTTAATATCTATTATTTTAATTCTTAGCATCGATAATGTCATGTAATTTTATCAATTCAAATTTCATGTCTTAAATGATTAGCAGTTCTGTATCTATTTGAGACTACAATATTATATTTCTGCACAAATGTGTAATAACTAGACTAGACATACTCAAATATTTTTTTAAATATAAACTAAACAAAATTTAATTAATCAAAATGCTTATGGTTAAAGCTCTGTATGAATTTTTTTACAATATTAAAATATTTTATTGTATCTTCCTTGTAATATTTATTATTTATTTTACTATTTACTTATTTAGTTTTTAACAAAAAAATAATATATTGTATCGATATAGCGGTCCAAATTCATTTGCTTTGCTGGCCGCATTTGGCCCGCGGGCCGCACTTTGGAAACCCCTGTTTTAGACTATCTTTGATTAAGATCGCGCTGCCACCACGTGCCGTGTTTGCAGGATGGATTGTGTGATGGGTTGTATAACTTCGGTATTTGATGTGAGATTCATTTGTTAAGTGGGTTTCTGCTATCAGGCATATGTTGATGTTCTTGGTGTTTAAGATAACTTGCAGTTTTTATGCATTTTAATGCAAACCTGCATATTGCGATTTTTCTAAACAATTAGTAAAGTAAAATAACTCAATTTTGAGCTTTTCAGTTTTTAAGATAACTTGTACAGAAGATTTAACATTTCCGTGTTTCTAGTTATAGATCTAGAAAGCCGCAAGGAAGAAATTTATTATGGTAATACACTTATGGTAAACACTCAATGATAAACCTAAATTATCTTTATGAACAAAATAGACCTAGTATAAAACATATTACATAAATAAATAAAACATTCATTAATATTGAAAAAATATGTGGCAGAAGAATATTTAATAAGAAATTTTGAAATGTAAATTCTTTGAAGGGCCGCTCGGAAACTAAAGGGGCAGCATGTGGGCGGTATGTATGCCGCCAGGTCCCAGCTCTAAATAGTATTCTATGTTTAGTCTAGTTTATATTCAGTATATTTTTATATCTAGTCTTTATTCTCGTTTCTGTAGTTTCGTTTGAAATTATAACATTTTCTTGTATTATAGTTACATATGATTTTGTCTTTGATTT
Source organism: Phosphuga atrata (assembly GCA_944588485.1). Taxonomy (NCBI): domain Eukaryota; kingdom Metazoa; phylum Arthropoda; class Insecta; order Coleoptera; family Silphidae; genus Phosphuga; species Phosphuga atrata. The sequence continues at coordinate 33,368,832 of OX155896.1, read as the reverse complement.
TCTTACTTTCTTTGGTTCGTTTTTACTTGTTTAGCACCATCTAATCCGGGTCAAATTACGATCTCTTATATAGTCCTATAGTTCTCTCTAGTCCTCCATAATCCTGATTAGTTCCTACTACTCCTATCTAGATATGTTTAATTTAATATAATACTTCTGATTATATTGAAGTTCAATCTGATCCTTCTAGTCAGGCACTTTCGTTTGCTCTCTTCCGGTTTCCTCTAGTTACGTTTTTGTCTAGTCCTGTATCCTAGTATCTAGTCTTGTCTAGACTGTCAGGAACTATTTAGTCTTGTTAAGTTAATTGTAGGTTACCTACTCACACACAACACATTCTAATCGATTATCGTTCTATGTAGACATAGGTGACATCATGTAGACATTAAAGTATGCTTAGCCTACCGTAATAGTTCATTCAATGGAATTCAAATTTCAAAAAATAGCAATCTTTACAAGTTGTGACAAGTCTAATGCAGTCTTGTTTACCCTTCTCAATTGTCTAGTGTGGTCTTTGTATAGTTTTTTATAGCATTATTTAACCCATGTTAATGATGTCTAGTGTATTCTAGTCTTGTTTAGTTTTGTATTAATTGAAACATGATATTTCCTATAGAATGCTTATGCTGTTGCACCAAATGTTTGATTTGTTCTTTATTTAAACAGATTTGTGTCATTGGTAAACAATACCGAGAAGTTAATTCCAATCACCTATATACCAATTATTTAATGATTTATAAAAAAGCAAGCTGTTTTCACAATTAAGATTTCATAACGGACTAGGTTATGTTAGCTAGTAGTAAATCTTTATTTCCTCTATAAAATCTTTATTTCACAAACCGCTTCGGGGTTTCTGAATCCCTGTCGTAACATTTAATAAACATAGTGTGCCATTTAATAATAGTATCATAAATAGACTTCCCTATCCAACCCTTCCCTCCTCGTCCATACTTCTTTCATCCACTGTACCTCTCTTCCATCTTCATTCAGTATTTCTTCTATTTTCCTTCCTCCTCTTTCTTTCATCCCTACACATTCCAGATATGCTCCATTGTGTATCTCACCTCGTAGCACATCCTACACATTTTTTTTTTTCTTCTTCCATCCAATATCAATTTTCTCTCCTCGTTTCCAAATTTGTACCTCGCCATTATCATCCTTTCTCTTACACTTTCTCTTCATATATACTTCTGAATCCGTTCTACCATACAGCTATCATACTTCATATTGTACCTTCTCTTCTTCCTTTGGCACTACAGCCCTAAGTGGGCTTTGGCCTAACCTCCCCGCCACTTGGTGTCTTGATGTTACACAAGCGTAGGGGCCCTTACAGTTTTTAACGTGGATGGTGAGCCACTATTAGGGAAGTTTTTTAGAGGCAGATTTTTACTATGATGACTTTGCCAGCTGTGCATGCCAGGAGAACGGTGGCTTATTTTTCTATTTTTACCATATTGTATCTGGATTCCCTTATTCTTTCTCATCATTCTTGCATGTCTACGTTCTTGTCTATTTCGCTCGACTCCCCATTCATCCACTTGCCTCCCGCTCTTAGCCTCTATTTCCTTACTCGCATATCCATTTCGTCGGTAATATTTCTCTCATCCATTCATTTCTATATGCTTTTTTTCCTTCCGGCAGTAACCTGCAGTCTTCACTTGCAGTTTCCCTGTTCATTTTATCTTCAAACTTAGTTTCAAAACAAAACAAAACAAACTTTCTTCCACGCTTTTGCTTTCCATTTGCCCCTCTTCCTCTCACACATTTCTCTCTGACTATGTATCCCGGAGTTTCTCTGTCTACCCCTATCATCCATCTCAGGTATTTCTCTTGCATTATTTGAACCTCTTCCTGTTCTTTCCAGTCCCAGATTTCTGCTCCATAGATTAATATACTCTCTATCAAACTTTTAAACATCATCATCCACCTCCAGGTTAGGTTATGTATTCAATAATTTAATTTAAAGTTTTCGGTTTTGCTTTGAACGTATTTCTATCTTTAAACTTATTTGGTTAAAATACAAGATGTTAATTCATGTTTTTTTTTTAATAATCCAACTATTTCGACGAAGTTATATGTTTTCAATTAAAGTTTTTGCAAATTTTGATCGTATTTTAATATAAAATATTGGGAATAATTTGTTTTATGAATCAGAACATAGGATACTTGAAAAGTTTCATGAATATTTTATTTTATTTACATGAAGTAATTCAACTTTGTGATAGGTTTTAGTAATTCAATTTTTATCAAGTTTTTGATCTCGAATATCGATTTGTCCTTCTTTGTAAACTTTTGCATTATTATTAATACATTATATTAACTTAAGCATTTTTATCGATATTTAACAATTTTTTGTTGATTTTCGAATATATAATATAACAATAATAACAATTTCGAATATATAATATAACAATAACAATTTTAAATATTCTATGTACAATTGTATTTCAGAAAGAATAAAATATGTAGCTATACAGGTAAATGTGTACATACCAAACAATATGTACAAACTTAGAGCAGATAGAAAGACAATTGTAGTGTTTAGCTTGGTCAGAATCGTCACTCAACCAATCAATCTTGGCCAGACCTTTCCCAAGAATTCTGGATGGTGTTGTTTTTGACTTTATTTCTTATGTGCGCGAGGATTATATACGGCGCGGGACAACATAAAAAGACATGTTTCTCCACACTGCCGGATTACTTAACGATTACTGCCCGATTAACCAGATTCCAGACCAGATTCGCCGGATTAACAAGATTATATTGTGTATATATGCATATATATATATATATATATATATATATATATATATATATATATATACATATATATAAATCCTCAAATACCTCAAATACAACATACTTATGCGTCTAACGGTTGACCCGCACGGACGCATATATCTCTTGAGAATAGCGAATGCTAGTTCGCCGAAACGTCGAGAATCCGGTTCGTTTCAGAACCAACCCTCAACATCAACGCGGAATCCACGAGAAAACAATACAACATATATATATATATATATATATATATATATATATATATATATATATATAGATATCAACACAATTAGCATAATTGGCATTATTTACATTATTTAAGAAATAATATGTTTTTCATGACTATAAGTGGACTTACGCCACTTTCAAAATCAATGAAATAAGAAGCCGCAAGTCCATAGGTATAGTAAATTTGCCTTGAAACAATAATAAATGTTTACAATTTATGTTACAAAATAAAAATACAAATCAACTTTTATTCTTTGTTAACTAATTTTTACATTTCAATTTATATTGTTTTATACTTTAAAATAACTATGGTGGTAAAAATAGTACTTACTTAAGTACTTATATTTTTGGTTTGTAAGTGGTCTCGTTTTTTATATAGTGGTGCTAAGTTATTATTATTGTGGTTATTACTAAAGTTTTTCGGTCTTCCCCATTGCTGAGATAAATCCAATGTTTTGAATGGAGCATCCTCGTTGTAGTTTTGTAAAATAACTTATATGGATCGCCTAGATTAGATTCCTAAAATCTAATCCAACATATTTTAGACCACTTTACTCTTTCACCATCAGTTTTTCCCAGCCTTTTAAAAATCGCGTTCGTCTTAGTTCAAATGCACTCACATTTTACTACAGCTACAATGAACTTATTCTTCTGATTTTTTTTTATAACTTTTTATGGCTAACAATAAGAGTGTGAACCTGTGTAAGTTCTGTGAACCTCTGGATATGATGGTTTCATCCCAGACATACATGTGAACAGTTCGGAGTGAATTTTTCGTACAGGGGTGCGAGTACAAAAATTGCGAATATCATATCTGAAGGGCACGTAATTATTGCAATAATTTAGCGTCATTTAAAATTTCTGTTCTCAATTATTAAAGATTTCACTTCTTAAGGCTAATACAGTTCGAGGTGCAATTTTCGTACAGACGTGCGAGCACAAAAAATACGAATAGCATATCTCGAGAGGACATTATTATAGTACCAATTGTAATTCGGTTAAAATTTCTTTGCTCTATTATTATAGATTTCACCTCTTATGGCTTATACTGTTCGGGGTGAATTTTTCGTACAAGGGTGGGAGCACAAAAATCGCTAATACTATACCTATATATACCTACTTTTGTGCGCCATTATTATAGATTTCGGCTCTTAGGGCTCATGCAGTTCGGGGTGAATTTTTGTACAAAGGTTTGAGAACAAAAATCGCAAATAACATATCTGGAGAGCACATAATTATTGAAACAATTTTGGGTCATTTAAAATGTGTTGTTCTTGATGTTCTTGATTATTAAAGATTTTACCTCGTAAGGCTAATACAGTTCAGGATAAGTTTTTCGTACAAGGCTGCGAAGAAAAAAATCGCGAATATCATATCTGGAGAGCATATAATAGTTGCAACAATATCGTGTCGGTTTAAATTTCTGTGCTCGAGTATAAAAGATTTCACCTCCTATGGCTCTCACCGTTCGGGGTGAATTTCTCGTACAAGGGCGCGAGCACAAAAATCGCGAATAGCATATCTAGAGAGCACAAAATTATTGCAACTATTTCGAACCGGTTAAAATTTCTGTTTTCGATTATTAAAAATTTCACCTCTTATGACTCATACTGTTCGGGGTGAATTTTTCGTTCAAGAGTGAGAGCACAAAAATCGCGAATATCATATCTGGAAAATACATAATCATTGCTACAATTTTTTTTCACCTCTTATGGCTCAATCCGTTCAGGGTGAGTTTTTCGCACAAGGGTTTGAGCACAAAAATCGTAAATAGCATATCTGGAGAGCACATAATTATTGAAATAATTTTGCGTTATTTAAAATATCTGTTCTCGATTATTAAAGATTTTACCTCTTAAGGCTAATAGAGTTCGGGGTGAATTTTTCGTACAAGGGTGCGAGCACAAAAATCGGGAATATCATATCTGGAGAACACATAATTATTTCAACAATATCGCGTTGGTTAAAACATGTTTGCTCGATTATTATAGATTTCGCCTCTTATGGTTCATTCCGTACGGGGTGAGTTTATCGCACAAGGGGCTGAGTTAGCGAATTCGCTCCAGGGTATTTGAAAAGCACATAAATAGCACATAATTGTAGTGCTTATTTGGTATCGGTATCCCAATTTTTCGGATGGGTGGGTGCTAGCTTGACTGTTAAGCTAGTACCCCCACTATTCAAGTTTGATAATTTCATTGAAAGCTTCGAGCACAAAAATCGCGATTGCGGCACATAATTAGCACATAAATAGCACATAATTCGAGTGCTATCAAATTTTAATTTTGAAGAGGTGGGGGTGCCAGCTTTATAGACCTCTTGGCGCCCGTATTTTATCTCCGATTCAACCTCCGACTCTTCTTCGACGTCCATCTCCTGCTTTGTATTTCTTTCACAGCTTCTTTGACTCACATTATTGATATCGATTTCACTATCTACACTCTGTTTAAGATATGTTGACGACACATTTGTAATGTGGCCCCACGACAGACCAGAGCTGGACAAATTCCTTAACCATCTTAACTCCCAACACGACCAAATTAAATTCACAATGGAGATAGAAAAGCATCAACAACTTCCTTTCTTGGATGTTTTGGTACAGAAGAAACCTGACAGCACTTTGAGCCACACTGTGTACCGGAAACCAACCCACACAGACAGATATCGGAACGCTTCTTCGCACCATCATCCCAAACAACTAGCATCTATAGTCAACACTCTTACCACCCGATCCAAAAGACTAGCCGACCAGCTTAACTTACCGAAAGAATTGAGGAACTTACGAGAAGCTCTTTCTTCAAATGGATATCCAAACAGCTTAATATCCAGAGCTTTCCGTCGTACAGAGAACAGTAGCCAAAGAACTAAAGAACGCCAGAAACCCGCTAGCACAGCATACCTACCATATGTTCATGGATCAACTGACAAAATCGCCAGAATACTTAAAAGACACAACATCGACACCATTTTCAAACCTAACCAGAAAATATCCTCCGTTAGAATCCCATGGAATTTACGAAATACTTTGCGGAACATGTGAACGAACCTACATTGGACGTACCAATAGAAAAATATCTGCTAGGATTCAAGAACATGTAGTTTCAATCAGACACAGAGACAAAGTTTCATCGGCACTTGTCCAACACACAAACACCGGTCACTGGATGGACTTTAGAAATTCAAGGACTGTTGCACAGATTAGCCACGAAATGTCACGAGTATACAGAGAAGCCATAGAGATAGAAAAACGAGACTACTGCATGAACACGAGAGACGATTCCTTGAGACTGCCCCCAGCATGGCGACCGATCATATCCACCCTCAAAATGCAATCCCAGACACCCCAGACTCATGTATGACCAACAAAACAAACAAACAACCGAACCGAAGCACCGCACACAACACGCATGACCCGAAACCAGACAGCTATAAGTAGTCGCATCGCACGAACGAGCTCTCAGTATGCGTCTAACGGTTGACCCGCACGGACGCATATATCTCTTGAGAATGTCGAATGTTAGTTCGCCGAAACGTCGAGAATCCGGTTCTTTTCAGAGCCAACCCTCAGCATCAACGCGGAATCCCCGAGAAAACAATACAACACACACACATATATATATATATATATATATATATATATATATATATATATATATATATATATATATATCTATATATATATATATATATATATATATATATATATCTATATATATATATATATATATATATATATATATCTTTTACCGGTATATGTATACATCTACCAATTTGATATGGTAAATGTGAGTTTAAATCTGAGATTAGCTTTATATATCTTCTTTTACCGGAAAATGTGTACTTTTTGTGTGTTACAATACCACGTGTGTCTTGTTGGACAGCCCATGCGTTGTCTATGTTAATGTAAACCTCTAACAATTGCCAACAACATTATGCATATGTACACATTTGCCGGAAATAATTGGTAAATGCAAGTTGAACTCACATTTACCAATTTGCACTGTATATAATGCTTTATAAGAAAGTTCTGATAAATGACTTCGTAATAAAATGGCATGTCGCTTATTATGACTTAGCAAATATGTCTGGCTATAGTGACCGTAACTAGCGACTAGAAAATGGAGAATCAAACTTATCTCTCGCAGAGGAATTTGGTGTTGGCAATTTGACCATATCAATGATTTTTAAAAACAAGAACCATATTAAGGAATCGTTCAATTCAAATGTTTTAAATCCGAAGAGGATTCGATAATCGACAGAATAATTTTGCTCAATTAATGAATTCAGTGGTTTCAAATGGCGAGAAAAAAAGGAATACCTACTTATCAATGGCCCTATGTTATAGGAAAAGGTAAATGGTTTTGGTTCACATTCTGATATCCTCAACTTTGTGTGAGTTTAAAGTGATTTTAAAGTAAGACATAACATTATGATGGGCATAATTGTCAGAAAATCCTCGTCTGTTGATCAAAGCTCTTCTATAGCAAACTGGCTAACCACTGTGTGGCCAAATCTAAGGAAACAATTTTCTGATGAAGAGATTTTCAATGCAGATGAAACTGTTTTACAAATTAATGCCGAACAGTTACTAAAAAAAATTAAGGGAGAGAATTGTATTTTTGTGGATTAATTGTATAATTGTGGATGCTCAAAACATAGTTCTCATCATTCTCACAAGTACTCAAAACATAGAATAACCGTTATTGCAGCAGCAAATCTGAGCGGCACAGAGGAAAAAAAATTTCGTTATTGGAAAATCTAAGTATCAAAATCTAAAAGACCAAGATTTTGGCAGTGTTAAATCGATTATGCAAACAACGTTAAAGCTTGGATGATGTCCGAACTTTTCGAAAAGTGGCTTGGAGTTTGGGATTGGAATTTGGTAAAGAAGAAAACATTTTATTGCTGATTTCTGGTTGATAATTGCCTGGCGCATCCAAAAGTTACTGATTTAAAGTCTATAACGCTTGCTTTCCTTCCCGAAAATACATCAGTCTTGCGCCAATGGATCAACGAATGATACGGTCACTCAAAAGCAGTTTCAGAAACCTAGCTAACTTAATCCTGTGATCCATAATCCTTAAAATGATTAATAGCCTTGATTATAATCAAAATAGTTCTTCTACTAAAATACACAGTTATATTAAATAGTTATATTAAAATAAAGTTATATTAAAATACACAGATGCCATTCTTATGGCTTATGATGCCTGCAATAAAATGTCACCATATGAAAATACCATTTACAACTGTTTCATATATGCAGGATTCATTGAACACATTCTACATTCTGGTTTACCTGTTCAAAATACAGCAGAAAATGAATTGGATGGTGAAGATGGCGTTCCTTATCTTTGTGAATGCGAAACCTAAATTCAGACTCGTTAACAGCGCCGGCAATGTGGGACGATTATTTTGACATTGATAGCGCTCTCCTCACACAGAAGAATCATCTGAAAAAATATCGTACATAATATTACAGCTTATGAGCAAACTGAAAGCTACGAGGTAGAGGAAGTCGAGGAAGAATCAATACCTATCGCAGAAGTGGCTTTATAAAGCTGCCTACTTATTATCGCGATTTGTTCATACCAATTTCGAAAATGATAATTTAAACAGGGCAATCAATGTCTTCTTTACACAATAATGTTAGAGACTCTTATTACAATCTAGAAAAAAAAATAAAAGCTGACAAAAATTATTGATTTTTTATGTAAAAAATGACAAAATATGTTATGTAGGTACATTAATTCCAATTTCTATTGTTATGTTTTGTATTTAATACGTAAATACATATGTTTATTATGTGACAATTCATGATCATTTTACTTTTTTTGTTAATAAATATATACAATTTGTAGTTTTTCTCTCTATTAAATAACTAACAAAAATAGGAAGTTGTTTATTTTCTAGGACTATGCTTTGTATGACGTCCGCTTAGTATGACGCGTTTGTATCTTCCCTTCGATGTTATTATAGGCGGATTCTACTGTATATAATATATTCATTAAAGTTAACTATAGAAAACTGGAAATCTTTTACTCTGACCACGTTATGTCTGCAAAGCCTATGAATGTATTTAATTAGTTAATCGTTTTGGTAAACAACAAACAATCTACATGTTATAAATTTATTCGAACAAAGAAAAACTTAAATAAACACTAATTATTGTGTACAATTAACGATAGCTTTTTGATTATAATAATTAATTTATCCGATTTTTTGTGAAAATTGAGTCATTAATTTACTTGAAAATATGTTATTTTTGTCCATCTAAAAAAAAAGAAACTGAAATCCTAAAAATGATTTCTCTTAATTGCACTGTAAAAAAAACACAAACAATATAAATAAAACTAAAACAGGAACGATTTATAGTGCACTATATAATTATATTTATAATCTTTACACAGAAATCCAATTATTTTATTCGATTTGATTTACCAGTGAACAACAACGGAATAACAAAATAAATAAACGCACACAAATTTCAAAATGCAACATTCCAATCAAGTAATATTAAATTTATATAGCGCCAGATTGGTGGCGCTTATACAATAATATATTACAAATAATCAATGCGAGCAGTTTGTATTTTTTTGTGCAGTTTTTTGCGAACGGTAACAGACCTCTTGTAATTTGTAATTAAAGTCTCCGACTAATTATGTCAATTAACATCGAGCAAAATGAGTCGATTTATTGGGTGACTGCGGAGACTATTCTCCTGACGCCGTTTATCAACGTCTAATAAATTAAATTATTTATAAAAGAAAGTGAATTGTGTGATGATTAAACTAGTTAATTTCGCTCTTCTTCGATAGAAGATTCTATTAATTATATTCTACGGGTTTATATAAAAACATGTTTGCTTTTAATTAAAAACCAAACGCGCGTTAAAGATAAATTATTAGTAATAGAAACAGTTAGATTGTATAGACGTTGTGACATAGATTATGATTTTTATTTGTTATCTAGGTAAAAGCTATCACTGTAACAATAAAAAATTGTTAAAACAATCAATTCTTACACAAATCGTTTTTTTTTTCACAAACCTTGGTAAAAATGTATTCGCTATAATTGTCTATTGAAAACTATAATTAAGCTTTGCCGAATTCTTGTTTACGGAATTTACTCTCATCATCTTCAAAAAAGTTGTTGACCAAAAGATATAAAAACATGAATTTGTCAATATTTTTTTATGAAACAAGGTGGGTAAAACCTTACCTTCTGCAACACTCATTTGCCGAAATTAAGAAAACATTCAAAAGCAAAAATGCCAGGAAAACTTAAATAATGTAATTTGTAATTTGTTAAAATTACCTTTTTCAAAAAACGAGGAAATAATTTAACAAACAAAACTTAACATAATAGTGGGTCTTCCATAAGAGGTTTCATTTTAAAAACGAGTATTTTTAAGCGAAATGTTTATTTAATTGTAAAGAGCAGAGTATGCCATTAATAATGGAAAATAATATTAGCCAAATGGCCGCCACGGCTACGCTTGCAAGGTCGAATTCTTTTCCTGGAATTTTCCATCACTATCCATCACTTCCGGCCATACAAACTCATTAATCATCGTTCGTAACGTAACAGTTGCTCCAGTTTCATTTTCGAAAAAGTATGATGACCCCGCCAGGCCAAAAACCGCACCAAACAGTCACACGTTGAGGAGGGAAAGACTTTTTAACAAGGTACGAGGTTGTTGATGGTCGGTAGGCGTGAGTTCTTGTGTTTCAGAACTTTAAAAGGCTTTAGACCTGAGTCTTCATGTAAAATACGGTGTAGTGTCGTTTGTGGAATGCCAAATTCCAAAGTTAGACGAGAAATGGACAAACCTGGGTTTTCCTCAACACTATGGGCTACAACAGCAATATTCTCAGATGTTCTTGAGCGACGCGACGTGCACGATTTCACATCACTAACTAGTCCCAACAGCTCAAACTTTTCTACCAATTTGTACGTTAATTTGTAATTTTGTTTTAGTTGTAATAAAGTACGTATTAGAGCATATTGCAAATTATATTTTCTGAAAATATTTTCTATTTGAATATTATAAACCTTGACAAGTACAAATTGATAGGTAAAAAAACACAACTACAGACCGAAAAACCTCCGATAGTTACAAGCAGGAGATTTTCAAAACTTTCATTGTAATACTCTACTAACCGGGCAGAGCTTGTTGAAGATTGTGGTGGTGATTGTACATCAGCAGATGTTCCTGGCAATATAATGAATTTTCTTCGGCAATTATAAACTGGTCTTCAACATGAGATAACTCAATGATGATTCAAGGCTGTGAAACAGCTTCTTCAATCATTTGTTCATACATTTGATTTAATGAAACAATTGAATAAGTAAGAATTAAATTGTAATATTGGGTAAATTCGTACTATAGTGCGGTTTTGCCCCAATAGATAGTCCGAATTTGCCCTGTGCTAAAATATTTCCTGAATTACGTTAAACTATTATTTTATTAAAAATATAAAAGAACTGATATATTTTATTACAATAATGGAAACTTACCTTACTATAATTTGCGCCTATCGAAGATAAACACATAGATTTGCAAACTATTGCTTAAATTATTGTTTAATTACGCCTAACTCAATCATTGCTCTGCCCCTGGAAACACCATGAACTTTTTCGAACGAGTTAAACGGGGGAATTACAGAATACATGGCGGCCCCCTATGTTGATCATTGAATTCTAACGATAGGAAAATTTGTACTTTAGAGTACAATGCACCGTATATTCGAATAAATAAGGACCTATAATATATATAAGGACCTATAGGACCTATACATATATTTATAGTGCGGATTTGCCCGTGTACTGATTAAGAGTTGGGGACTGGCCTTAGTAGAATAGTCACTATAGAATTACATAGTCACTTCCCAAACTCACCAAAAGACCTTCCTCAAAATGAAGACTTTTTCTGGTAAAAATGTTACATATGGTGAAATTATTTAATTAATTGTAGCCGTATTTAATTGTACGAGTAAATATTAATTTATCTTTGAAAGAAATAAAGCTGCATATTGGATTACAAATAAATTCAGATGTTTTAATTATTAGAAACAGTTAGACCTTCTGGACGTAGTGGCACAGATTGTGTTATTAATAAATATTAATTCAACTTATTACGAAGGAAATTGCAATAAATTACACGGCCTTCTGGCTATACAAATTTTATTTAGTACTTTTTTTTCTTTAATTTTAATGAACCATTAGGCACCCATTAAAATAATTAATAGGCGCCGATATAAATGTGTAAATTATCTGGGGACACGTTTCTTAGTTAAAAGGCAATTAGGAAATTTATCGGTAATTGGAAATTTCTTTTCAAGTTGCTTGGCAATATTGGAAATCAAATTTGTCGAAAGGAAAAAAATATACATCTAAATCAAAGTTAGAAATACAATATGTTTAGATTGGTTTGTGTTCACACATATTATCAGTTTAAGATTTACGAAACTGTCATTTCTGTTGCGGATTCTAAGATATTAAGGAAGGCTTAAGAATTAAATAAAAGTTGGACAAAAGAGTCAAATATTCTTGTTGGTCAATTGAATTTTAAGTTTCTTAAATTGTGAACTTTGGAAGCTTCATGAAAATTTTCTTTTTAAAAAAAGTCAAAAGTTTGTTGACAAAGATGGTAACATTTTTTCTGGTTATAAATTCCAAATTATGACATAAACGATTTATTTAAAAAATATTTATATAAATTATGATGATATAAATTCAATTTTTAATATTCATATATTGTGTTGTAATAAAATCATTGTATAACAAGCCTATAATATTTTTTTATTTAATAAAATAGATAATGCATCAATGTGCCATATTGGTTATTTGTTGGTATAGATTTTGACCAATTGTGTTTTTGAACATTTTTTTTATAAATCGAAAGATCATTTATAAGTTTTATAACAAAACTATTTTTTTTTTTCGTTGTAATTATAAAGTTATAACAATTTGAAAGTAAATTTTTGAACTTGGTACCGAAAACTGGCCGAGCGCGTTGTGACATAACAAGTGTAATTTCTACTAGCGCATTTAATGTGCGCGCATGGCTTTATTGATACAGTAGTTGTAGAAGACATGTCAAATATGAAAAGTTATCGTGCTTGTTTCGTACCATCGTGTAGGAGTACTACAAAAATAACTCCTCAAAAAATGTTTTTAAATGTACCACACATTCTTAAACGTAGAAACCAATGGTTTTAAGCAATGTGCCGAATAAATCCTAAAATTAATTTACATGGCCACGTTGAAGGGAATAGAAATGGTTTCGACAGAGTACCTGGTGGACAAGGCTTTGGAGAACGAAATAAGGATGGAAACAGAATCCTGTAATTGAGGCTGAATGCTGAGGCTTTAAACTTAGCTGTGACTAACACCTTTTACAGTAGTGGTGGAAGAAATTCGCAGATTGATTATTGGTTGGTATAAAGGAGTGATCTGAAGTTTGTCTCTGATGTAAAAGTCATACCATCAGACAATATTGCACCCCAACATCATCTGCGTCTTCTAAATTTTAGGATTCGTCTTGATGTCTGCAAGAAGAGTCTGAAATCTACTTGGGAACGAATTAAAAGGTGGACATTAAAACAACATCACATCTAGCTGAAAATATCTAAGGTTCTCTAGTTATGTCAGAACAAGGTCAACACGTTGATGAAATCTGGACAAAGGCCTCCACACATATTAAGACTTGTGATACTAACATGATGGGTAAATCAAAACCTGGACGCAGTTTTATCAATAAAGCAGTTTATTCGTCCATCAGGATGAAGAAGATGAAGAAATCGGGACAGGGTCGTCAGAAATATAGAAGATTGAAGTCAGTGGCCTAACAGGAAGTGTCAAAGGCTAAAGTAGACTATTATAAGAACATGTACGAAGAACTCAACACAGCAGAAGGAGCAACTAATATTTACAGACTAGCGAAGAATCGCAAAACAGGAAGTGTCAAAGGCTAAAGCAGACCATTATAAGAACATGTACGTAGAGCTCAACACAGCAGAAGGAGCAAATAATATTTACAGACTAGCGAAGAATCGCCATCGTTCCACATAAGATCTTTTACATGTAGATGATCATTAAGAACGAAAATCAACAACCTCTACGGAAACCTAATAAGATATTTAACCGATGGAAACAGCACTTCGAAAATATTAGCAACGAAGAATTTGCGCATGCGCTACTACCAGCTGCGGTTCCTATACTTGGTCCAGTACCAGCCTTCACGGGTGCCGAAGTTGAGACCGCTATAAAGAAAATGAAAAATGGAAAAGCAACTGGACCGTATGATTTTCCATCGTAGATGTGGAAGATGCTTGGACTACAAGCAGCTCAGTTTCTAGCAGATATCTTCAACAAGATCATCAATGAAAACGAAGCTCCTCTTACTTGGCTCAGAAGTGTAACAATACCAATTTGGATAGGTGAAGGAGATGTGCACAACTGCTTAAATTATCGACCGATTCGCCTGCTTTACCACACTATGGGTGTATCTGGGAGTATCGTGGATACACCACGTCGTGACATAATCAAGATGGCCTCAAACCAATCTGGTTTTATGAAGGGTGCAAGGACAATCGCTCCTATTCACGCCACTCGTCTTTTGATGAAAAGGCACCTAGAAAAGAGGAAACCACTACATATAGCCTTCTTGGATCTTGAAAAGATTTTCGGATAGGGTACTTCGTGACCTTATGATCGGACATGCTGGTGACATTTCTATAACGAAGCAGAACCCGTTGAACAAATAAAAAAAATAATAACAACAGACTTGAACGGATTCATGTATCGATTTAAAGTATCATTGGATCATGTATCGATTACATCTGATGAAAGTTGCGTAAATTTCATCTATGTATGCACAAAGAATAAATACATAAGCTTCCGCGTGTATTGCTGCGCTCATTAGCTCGGGTAGTGACTAATATTTAGATAAAACTACTTAAAAAAACTGTTAAAAACAGACTTTCCGGGGCAGATTCTTCAAAAAAATCACGGATGGCACTATGCAATGACCTATGGGAAATATAAACTTCAATATGTGATACTAATATCTAAATTTATTGATTCCATTAAGTTAAATATTTAATATTTTAATTTTTTTAAGTGTTTGTTTTGTGTCCAATTTAAATATAGTGCCTTATTAGTGATAAAACTACTAGAAGATGGAGCCCGGTAAATAAGAGTTTTTGTAATTCATTGTATTTATGGCACAATGAGCTAGAAGCTCAAGCCTTTCATATTTTTTCCAAATTAAATAATATATTACCTTGCTAATTGAATTTAGTTGACAAATTAGTGCCCAGATTCTGGTAACCAATGTTCAGAAAATCTCTCCTTGTTCGTATCTAAATACGAAATATTGAAATGTTAAATTTTGATTTAAAGTTATAGTAATATTACGTTTACGTTATCATTTACTATTGCTTTATTGAAAAGGCGTACTATTTTTTTAACAAAATTCTTAGCTAAATACGATTTTTCCTAGTGCATGATACGATCCTCTAAAAAATAAAGTTGTCAACACTGATAAGTAGTCGCATCCCAACGTTTCCATCCGTACGATAATTATCGTACTCGTACAATAATTTCGTGATACCGTACGATGTACGATAGCGAAGGACTATCGTACGTAAATATACGATAATATTTAGATATTGTAGGATACGTAAGATAATATTTAGATATCGAAAAAAAATGTGTTTTTTCATTAAACAAAATGAATTTCTACAAACAAGATTTTAAAAATTTGCCCACATTTAGCTGGAAATTTTTATAACGAGTTCAAGAACAGTGCTAAAAGGCAACACAATTTTCAACAATTTCAAATTTCGAAGCTTCTTGGACATCCAAACAAATAAAATTATCCGCCCTTTGCTAACCCGTTATTTTTGAGAGCTGATGTTTCGAGAATAAGGGGGTGTTTCTGGCAGATGTTTCGAGCAGTGTGAAGTTTTACAATTATATTTCACTGAATAAGTACTAGAGGCGCCACTGCTTACTGTTGAGCAGTTTCTTCAATCTCTTAATAATCCAATTATCAAACTCTATTATTTGTTTATAGAATGGGTCCTACGGAAATTCACGAAACTAAACGAATTATTTCAGTCTGAATCTGTTGTATTAACATGTCTTCGTGATAAAATGTGTCGAGATTATCAAGAAATTTTAGTTATACCTATGCAAGAATTACATTTATCAAACAGATTTGAACAAAATCGATACAGCAAATGAAGAACAGCGTTTACGTCCAGAACAGATGTATTTTGGTGTTAAAGTTATGACTAAGTTAAACTCTCCGGATATTCGTCATAATCAACGACTAAAATCCGATTTCACAACTGCTGTAGATTTTTTAATAATAGGCTTTGAAAAAATGCTATTCAATTTTGAAGATCCTATATTGCTCTTATCAAACCTCCATCCTTCTAAAGAAATGCTCAGGAAAACGAGAGATGCCACGTCCAGCTTACTTTCATTGATGGAAACAGTTCCTCGTATTGTATCTACTGACGTATATCAGAAAATCGGTGACGAATGGCGCCAATTGCCCTTTTTCGAGCATCTTGGTTATATTGTTATTAATGATGATGTCGATAATTTTTGGTCAAAATTAATGAACTGTGATGAAAGAGACATGGGACTTAAAAATCTCTTTCTCCTTCTTGAAAACGTCCTTCCTCGACGTTATTTCTATTGCATCCTATTGCATTTCTATTGCATCCTATTAGCAAATATTTAGCCAGATTAAATTGATAAAAAGTAAATCAAGAAACAAACGTCCAAAGTCAATGGTATAATTTTAGCAAAGCAAAAGATTAAGGGTGACAATAAGGGTGAATGCACGACGTTTGAACCAACCGAGGGACAATATAGTCGTATGAGAAACGATTTAATGTACAAAAAAAAGGAGTGGATGATAGAGAATCCTATCGGAAGTATTCTCAAACTTTATAATGATGATGATGTTAATATTCTGTGCCAATGATATTTGAAGTTTAAACTAGTAGTTGAAGTTTAGTAGGTCTATGAATATCTCTCTTTAATATGTCCAGCAAAAAATAAAATTTAAATTATTCAAAATTTAACAGATTTTATTTACAGAGTGGAAGATTTGTTTTAATTTTGTTACAGTCACGAATAAAAATGTAGTTATTTAATGACAGTCTTTCTGTAGTCGTCATTGGTTTATTTTTTTACTTTCAAAACAAATTCAAATCCTAATAGTTGGCATGCAATTATAATGAGCTACGATCCGTGTATTTGGAATTTTCTGCTGTTATATTATGGATTTCCATTCATATCAAATGTATATTTCGTCAATCCAAAAGTATGAATTTTCATGAATTTTCGCCTGTGTATTTCGCACATACGTGAGTAAATATTAAATGATAAAATTTAATAAAATCTGATGTTGAGTGTATTATCTGTTTCCAATAACATGAATAATTTTTTTTTTCTAAGAAACATCTTTTTTTTATTATTTGGAAAAGTACGATAATTTTTAAAAAAGTACGATTATTTTACACCCCTGGTACGATCAGCGGCACCTTTCAGGCTGCTAACGCTGTCGCATCCCACGAACGAGCGCTCAGTATGTGTCTAACGATTAACACGTACGGACTCTTATATCTCTTGAAAATGGCAAATGTTAGTTCGCCGAAACGTCGAGAATCCGGTTCTTTTCAGAACCAACACTCAACATCAACGCGGAATCCCCGAGAAAACAATACAACACACATATATATATATATATATATATATATATATATATATATATATATATATATATATATATATATATATATATATATAGTTCTGATTCACTACAAAGCCCAAGTGGATGAATTATCGCTTTTCCTATATTGGTAGAAATATCTCTGATGCGTCGTGAAACAGTATTATTTGATAAACGTACTGCATCTATTTTTTTGCAGCTTCCAAAAATCTATCTCTTCCACAAATTTCGTAATGAGTGTTTCTCAAATTAAATGGTAAAATTAAAAAACTTAAGCGGTGAGATACCTCATTTTTATTTTAGGTTTCACGAATTGGAATAATTTGGTGTTGAGACTTTTCTGGTGAGTCACTTTGTCTTTTAAAAATTTGCATTGCATTTTTTTTTGTGATTGCGTGTTTTGTTTGGTGCCTACTAAATTGATTATTTATGACACATATTATGATAAAATATAATAAAATACACTTACGTTATATAAAATTATATAAAATACACTTTACATCAGGAGGATATGTGCATTTCCAATTTTTTCCAAAAAATATATTGCCAGTAAATCCAAGATTTAAATAACTTTCATAATAAGAACTTCCCTTTTGTTCTGCTTACAGGTAATTCTTGGTTTTCAATATAAGCTTTTTAAGCGTTTGCACTTCCTTTTCTTCTTAAATAGTAGATGTATCAGTCGAATTCTCACTTCTTCAGTTTGTTAAATGTTCTGTGTCTAATAAGAATGTTTCGTTATTTTATCCTTCCTCTATAATATATCCGTGTAAAACATACCAGGTTTTCACGGAACATCTATTAACTTTCCGAGGAACACCATTGTTCCGTGGAACTTAGTTTGGGAAACCCTGACGTAAAAAATAATATTCACTGTAAAATGGGTTGCATATAATAACAACATAAACTGATTATATAATCAGAAAAATGAATAAACCAGCCTTATGAATTATTGAAAAATGCAGTTTGGATACAAGAGATTTCTTATACTAGAGACTAGACTATAAGAAATGGAATTATAAATAAAAATAACATGTTGGATTAAATAATTGGATCAGAATTTCAAGTATGAATTTCAAGTATTAATTTGAATTTCCATTTTAATTTAAATTAAAGAAATGATTTTGTTAGTTTTGTTAATAAAAGATAACATAAATACACAAGCAGTGCAAATTAACGTAAGCAGTGAAGAACTTTCAAAAGAAATTTATTCAAAACTGTACCATATTATTTTCCATAATGTTTTAGAAACCAAAAAATAAATGATCAATTCAATCAAATTATAAGTAATTAATTAAAGTGTGTAATGTCACGTAAGAAGTTTGTGTTTTTTCTTGTGGTTTGTAGTATAATTTCGTTGGTGACACTAAAAGTATATAATAAATAAATAACCGTGGGCAAACGTAGAGAAAAGTCCGAGAAGACCTTAATTGCAGAAGAAGAAACATTTTTTGTGTCTTTTGTATCGATGGACATCTGCTGTTTGTGAGTAAAAAAGACAAAGCCGCGAGACGTAATTATAAAACACAATTGATACACGAAATGTACGTCCAATGAAAAAACTTAAATGGATTTATATTTAGAAGTTTTTTTTATTATATATTTAATATTTTTATACGTAATTGTGATTGATGAGAAAACCAGTGCTAAAATCAAAACTTTCTAATAAAACTAACTTTTGCAAAAAAAATTATCCATTACTTCGGAACATTTAAGTTTTCCGAATAAATATTCCAAAAATTTCATATTTTACACTTTATATTGCACACAAAACCATATTTTGTTTTTTAATTAAATTAATTAACATATCTTTTTTTACGAAGATATAACAAAATTATTATAATATTAAAACTACATTAACGTATGGTTTGCTTGAATTTTGTAGACTACTGCGAGATTCGTTTAGATTAAACTGAAATTAAGATTAATCTGTAATAACTATGCTAATAATTTAATTATATTTCTTAACTTAACAATAAAGTCTACTTATCTGAACTTATGAACGTAAATTAAATTATAGTTTTTTTTTTATAAGATAATATTTATTTATTTAAAAATACGGTGTATAAATTTCATAAGTAATTAAAGTCTCGTTTAATTTTTAATGAAATTGTAAGCATTATAGAGTTGTTATTGTTATAACAGACAAAATAATGTTTGGATTTACATAAATTAAGTTCAAAATTAAAAATTCTATTAAAATATCCGTTTATTTAGACCTACAGAATTTAATTATCACACTACTTTTTGGAGCAGTAGTAACATGTTAACATAGCTTCCCAAAATCATCTTTATTATTTACTTTCACTTCAGATGTAGATCACTTGTAGTTTTTGTTTGTAAATGTATTCTGTTGAAATTAAAGAATTCGAAAATTTATTATGTCCGACGCTACTACTTATGTTACAATATGTATTATATACTATTTTTGCATACAGATTAGTATACTAATTGTTGATAGAGGGAAACGAATTTTGACTATATTTGACAAGATTTACTTTTCCAAAACTCATTCTAAATATTGAAATAGATCTTCAACAAATAAAAAAAAATTAAGCTCAATCATTAAATACTCGAGGTTATACATATATTATTAGTTTTCTTTAATTATTAATTAAGTAATTTTCTAATTAAATTAAAAAAATAGTTTAATATGTGATTAGGGAGATGTTATAAAATCTGGAATTTTCGTTGGAACCTTGAGGCATTAAATTCTCCTATTATGAATAAATTTCACGGTGTCGTCGTTTCGTATTTGTGGTAAAACAATTTATTTGGATGATCTCAAACTGGCTGCGTGACTAAGTTATGCACCCTTGATACCCCCGGTGCATTCAATAATGTAAAGCAATCTCTGATGGGAACGTGTGCGTTTCTCTGATGGATTATTAAAAAAAATGAAGAGAATAAACATTAATTTACTCGAACAAATGCAAACAAAATTAATAATGAAATCGTTTTCTTGAGAATGACTATTTCAAGGAAAGAAAAAACCTGAGACAGGTACATTTAGTTGTAGATTCCATCAAACAGGATTGAAATTAGGGAGGGCAAATAGGATTTGATAAACATGCGGAAGCGAGATTAAATTGAATGCAATTTTTATCCATCCCAATATAAAATTTCACGCGTGCAATGTACTTGGCACCCCCGATCTTCAATAGATTTTGCATGTAGGTATTTGCCAATTTTTAAGGTAAATAAATTCAAAATAAAAATCTAAATATCTATGTGATTCATACTTGGTTAAATGAGGTTGTTACGAATAATAAGTAAAAATTAGATTTAAGAAGTACTTGATTGTGTTGTTTTTAACATTAATTAACTTGATCATTTCAAATTGAAAATATGTTTAATTTAGTTTGTAACTGCGTCCAAGCTTTTTACCTTATCTTTGTTAATTAAAGTGGATAAAATCGTAAAAAATATAAGTTTCTTTAAATATGGATCAATGCCGATTTCCTATAACATGAAACCCTTTAAGAAATTTGATTTGTTTATTAATTGTTTTGCAGATTGGTTTATGTAAATATTATTATTATAATCAAAACAATCAAATTTGTATTAAAATTTGGGAATTGAATACGTGTTAATCAATTTGGCTTACAATTTGTATTTGTAGTAAATCGAATTGCAAGTAATTTTTAATAAAAATGTACAAAAAGTAGTAAGAATTCACAGAAATTGTGAAACAATTTTGAGGCAACTGTGAAACAATTCAAAAATTGTGAAGCAACTCATTTTAAAACAACCGTAGCTTTGCAAAAACGATTCACAAGGGGAACTTCCGAAGTTTGGATCACGGATTTTCTTCAAACTTTGTATGTGGAAGTAGTAAGGTTTTTACTACTTCGGCATTTTCGAGAAAATTGAAGTGAAATTCAAGTCTATTTCAATCTATGAAATATCAAATTGCTAATATTGTAATTTTTTGCAAAATATTTCTGATAAATTCTAACAAAAGTAATTGTTTTCAAATTCATCTAATGTCAACATTTTCGAAAGATCTGTTTTATAAACAACGGTGTAAAACCTGTAATAGTATATTACGTAACGAGAGTTGTAAGAAGCATATTACGTGCTAGCGGAACACACGCACCACCCACGTAGCGGGGAGCGCGTAATTCCGCGAGTACGTAATTGCCTTACAACTCGAGTTATGTACTGTACTTTATCTACGACCACACTATTTTTGTTTCTGTATAATAAGAAAAATATGTTTTATATAACAAATTTATTTCTTATTAGGTTAGGTTACAATATTTAACATTATAATAAACAAACAGTTGTATTTTCATATATAACTGTTACTTGAAATTATTTAACTTGATAGACATGAAAAGAAATACATTCTTAATGGTTACATAACTTATAATTTAGTAATTATTTGGGTTAAGACAAACAATCGAACAAGAAACCTCGATAAAATATTTGGGAGCTAATATCAATAGTCAGTGCGACCCGAAAATGGACATACTTTTAAGGATTTAGCAAGCGAGAAAAATATACATGAATATAAAATCATTTTTTACAAGACTTGAACTCAGTTTGGAACTCAGAACTCGAATGAACAGATGCTACGTCTTTTCTGTCCAACTCTATGGATGTGAAAGCTGGACACTAAATTCACAGACCGAAAAGAAAATAGAAGCCTTCGAAATGTATGTGTATAGACGGACGCTGCGAATTTCATGGGTACAAAGGATCACCAACGATGAAGTACTCCAGCGCATGCACAAACAAAAAGAATTACTGAACACCATCGAGAGGTGACAAATACGAAATATTACGCCTCATAATAGAGGGCAAAGTACAAGGGAAAAGATCAGTAGGAAGACGCCAGAACTCGTGGCAGAAAAATTTGAGGAGATGGTTCGACCGCTCGTCTGCAGAAATCTTTCGTGCTTGCAGTTTCCAGAGCAAAAATTGCCATTTGGATCGCCAACCTTCGGCAGGAGAGGGCGTGATAAGAAGAAGAATTTGGGTTAAACTCGAATAAGAGTGCTCGTAGATATAGGCAACCCAATGTACGCAATGTCAATTTCCGTTAGTTTGAATTGTGTCACGGGGGTCGCTGAACGTATGAGCACGTAGTAGCATCTCTCAACCAATCAACGAATCGTAAACCAAACGCACGTGTGTGTTATTAATCATAACTTATCATTAATCGCTGACTGTTACATACGTGTGTGTTATGATGTATTGATATAGTCCACAAACTGTACAATAATGAGCATTTACAATAGTGGTGGCAGATAAAATATTATATATTCCAATTCCAAATGTTATCGTAGCCAAACAAAAAAATCATAAATTGCTTAATTCAATTGTATGTTCAATAACTAAATTATCTTATTATGTAAATGTTTTTTGTTACAACTTTATGAAAAATTAGAACAATTTTCTTATAGATCATTTACGTAATAATTCTTGACGCAAATCTTTGAAGATTATGAACAATTCTTGCTTCTAATCGGTGTTATGAAGTTTTCGAATAATATTTCATTTTTATATGATGTTTGAAAATGTAACTTAAAAGTCAAAAAATAAACAAAAATACTTAAAAGTAAAATAATTTGATCCTAATTAGTTTTTGTAATTTTCATTTGTTACGATATTGCGAAGTTTTCAAACAATTTGTTTTAAATCACTTATAGATTTATCATTTGCTTCGAAGATTTAGGATTTTTGTTGGAAAGTTGTAATCTTTAACGATGTTAAAATGATGATGGTGAAAATCTTTTTGTTCTACTACAACTTTTTTTCCCAATTGCTGTTGAAACTGTATGAAATTTTGCAGCAATTTTCTTATAACTTGTTTGATTATCGACCCATTCCCATATAAAGTAGCCGATCTAAAAATATATATATATATAACCAGCAAACTTTTGAAAAAAAAACAGCCTTAAAACTGGTTTTGAGGATTTATCAGTATGTTAATTTGGTACATAGTTTGTTAGTATTGTTTTATTTAATTCTGGAACATAACTCACTTGTGAAGGAGAATGACTGTTAATGTCATCATAATATGAATTAGAATCCGGAATATTAGGTTGATTCTGTGTTGATAGGTCAGCAAAATGAATTGGTAGGATATATGGCGCATTTCTTGTTGATGGGCCTGCAATTTGTGACTTATGGAAATTTTGACTTTTAGAAACTAGTTTTATAACTGCTTTTGAAGATTTATCTGTATGTAAATTAATCAAATTAATAGTAGCTCTTTTCTTTTCTCTGTACAACTGACTGTTTTCTTTGGAATATTCTTTACGACTTTATTTTTTTCCTCCTCAGCTGTGATTGTTCGATGTTTAGAAATTTCTGAATTAAATATTGAAAGAGTTTTTTGCTTATTCTTATCTCTATATCGCTGACTATTAAGTTTATTTTGGAGTTTCCTTCCTTTGGAGAGCGCACGAGTACATTTGGTTGCCTAAAACTTTGATGTGTCTTATTTGTGATTTACCATGAATTCTTCGATACAATCCAGTAATCTGAACATTCTAATAATCCGGCACTAGTATATCTACTAGTACATCCGGCAAAAGTACTTACTCTTGTACCGCACACTGATTCTACGGGATGATATTTCCTTAGAAACGCTACGTTCTGTCAACACTGCCAAAAACTTTGACTATTAAGTTTGACGTTCAGAGCCAACTTTAAATATATGCGTATAGATGTGTTCTTTTGAACACATCTTTGAGTAATAGATTTTTTTTTCTATAGAACGCAGCTATTGTTGACGGTGAAGCAAATCTATGAGTTTACATGAATGAAACATATAAAAATGATAACGTAGTGGATATAAAAAACGTAGTGGAATTTTTGATAATTGCATTGTAAATAATATAAATAGTGTAAGTAATGTTAATGGTATTGATAGACTCGACATTAGTCATGATGGTGAATGTAGTGATATTAAGTTTAGTGAATTTAATTACAATCATGACGAACATAAAAACTGTGGAAACACTGCAGTTATGCAATGTGATGAGATATATAGTGAAAATAGTAGTAGTTAAAACGAAAGCAATTTACAACAAAAACAAAAACTTCGCCAATGGGCTCTTAAACAATTAAATTTAATTTAAGTTTTAGTCTTCAGTTAAATGTTATTCCGCATTTGTCAATATTATTACGAGAAGAGGGGCATCCAACTTTGCCGAAAACCGCATAAGCACTACTGCAGACTAAAAATTTTAAAGTTCACCAAACAATTTTAAGCATTAAAGAATCAGATAGCGATTAAAAATATTTAGGTATAGGTAATTGCTTAAAAATAATAATTTCTCCAATGCTTATGGTCTATGATGCTCTTTAATGCTTGGCCGATAGGTTCTAACGCCTGGTCAATGATCGGCAAAGATGCTTGGCCAATAATCGTGCTTGGCCGATCCTTGTTTTTTTTTGTGAGGTGAGGAAAATACCCCTGCGGAAAACACATTAGGGAGTGTGGGACTCCTCATCTGGATGTTCGAGATGGATATAGCCACTAAAAACCGCTCCTCTGCTTTCATTTTTTAGAAAGAAAGGAAGGGTTCTTATTGGTATTAAACTACCCGGAACTACCTTATTGGTATTACTTCAGAAGGAGGTTTTGCCATGTTTCCTTACGGATCTTGTATTTTCTTAGCTGTTTCCTCTTCTTTTCCTTTCTCTCGCAATATATCTGTGGCAAAATCACTTATTGCCTTCCAGTGTTCAGAACTTTTTAACATTTCTCCAAACACGCTTTCTGGGGCCAGTTTACAGTTCATTATCTTTTCCACATGTTGACGTTCGGTACTCCATCTCGGGCACACAAAGAATGTGTGGTGTGTGTCGTCTTCTGCATTTTTACATTGTATACATATTGGGCTTTCTCGTAGCTTGAACCTATGTAGATAGGATCTAAAGCATCCATGGCCAGTTAACATTTGAGACAAGTGGTAGTTTAGCTCCCCATGATCTCGTTCCGTCCAGGTCTTAACATCGGGTATAAGTCTGTAGGTCCATCTGCCCTTCTCGCTTTTATCCCAGGCAGCTTGTCAGCTCTTTAGGGTGTCTTGTCTGAGACTCTCTCGGTTCCTATGTCGGTTTTTATACATTTCCCTTCTTTCCACCATGAGAAGTTCGATGGGAATGACGGAGGCTGCTACCATTACAGCATCGGTGGAAGTTGTTCTATATGATGCACTTATACGTATCGCCATTGATTTCTGTACCCGAGTTAGGTTATTTCTCCACTTTTTGTATTTCAGTACGTCTGTCCATATCGGTGCCGCATAGAGCATCGCTGATGTCACGACAGAGAAAAGAGGCCTCCGTTTGCTCGTTTTTGGCCCTTCAATCGACGACATCAGTTTGGAGATTGCCGCGGTAGTTCTTGCAGCTTTCACCAGGACAGCTTCTGTATGTTTGGTGAAAGTCATTCGTTTGTCTATTGTGACTCCTAGATATTTGACCTGGTTCCTTGGTTCAAATTAATTAATAATTAATTAATTATTTTAATTATTCCTCTGATATTGAAATCCACTTTTTTAACTTTTTTTAAGCCAGTTAGCAATACTGCCTCCGTTTTTCGTGGTGCCACTTCCAGTTTGTGTTTTTCTACCCAGCAGGTGATTCTCTCTAGCGCGCAGTCTGTCTTGTTTTAAAGTATTTGCTCGTTTTTTGGCCGTCACTATAAGGGTAAGATCATCCGCATAGGCGATCAAATCCAGACCGTCCTCCGGGCATATTCCGAGAACATCGTCATATAGGACGTTCCAAAGGGTGGGCCCGAGGACCGACCCTTGTGGGACTACTGCATATATGGGGATACAGCTCTTTTTTTGATGAGCTTCCAGGACTAGTTGCCTGTCGTTTAGATAGCTTCTGATTATTTTTTCAATGGCGGGTCTACCTTCTTCTGATCTAAAGCGTTCATTATCATTTGCCACGAAGCACTATTGAACGCGTTTTTAATGTCTAGTAGAATTAAAGCGCATAGTTTCCTAGACTGTCTTGTTTTCCCCTTTCTTGCCTCTGTTGAAATGTCCATCACATTTTGAATTGCATCGACGGTGGAGCATCCTTTTCTAAAGCAGTACTGCCTGTCCGGTAGCTTTTTTTCCAAATCAGTCTGTAGTCTCTCCAGCATTAGATATTAAAAAGCTTGCCAAGAGTGTCTTATATACACAGGGGACGAAAGTTGTTTAGGTCCGTTTTCTCTCTCTTTGGGAGGAGAACTCGCCGATCCTTGTTTGTCATGACTGGCCTGGCTTTATCATTCGATCCAAAATCATGTATGGCTTATTGAAGGTATGCAATTTTTGGCCAATGATTGAAATAATTTATTTCAACCATTGGCAATATTTCCAATATTTTATATTGATTGGTCACCACCCATAGGTCAATAATGAGCCGATTCTCAGTCTTTGTATGGGTTTTCCTCTAATATCTGTTATAAATTTTTGTAATAATTTTCTTCTTATTTAATTACCTAAATGATATTACAGCAAATTTCTGAAATACTATAACAATTTTAATTTATAATATTAGGTACATAGACAATTTTTGCCGCAATGTTATTATGCAAATGTGAAGATTTGCATAATATCTAAAACTCTTGTCTTACAATTTGATTATATAAATGATATTTGTTGCGAATTTATAAAGCTTATAAATATTTAATTTTTCTGAAAAGGATGGTTTTGAGCATCACTACGTGGTAATCCATACTTATTCTGAATTGAAAAATTCGCTATTTAAATTTCGCTATTCGCACATTTTTTAAAATGTACCACTAATTTAAAATGTACCACTAGTTATTTTACCACTAATTTTTGTAAAAATATTATATAACTTGTGAGGTTAATTTTGTGAGTGGTTAAGTTATGTGTTGTTTTTGGTAGTCCTAAAAAGACTCATTAGTATTATAGAGCTCCGGAAAGGTTGAGTAATTTATATATGCAAGCTTTGTTCCGTCTTTATTAAGTTTATACAATAATATATTTATTAATGTGTTCATTTTGGTGTGTGAGTAGATAAAGTTTATTTTATAAATCAATGTTATAATTATTAATGTTCATACGAAGATTTCATTTAGAATTCTTACGTAAATGATTTTTAGTAAAATAATTAGTGGTAATTTGTGATTATGCTAGGTTTACGTTTAAATCATTTTACCCAATTTTTAATAAAAAACAAACCTGTTAACAAAAAAGTGATTTCGCCTCATGATTTTCCAAATAATTATTGAAGAAAATATTGTTGATTTTATAATTGAATCACTGTATTCATTTATATTGTAATTATGTCATTTTCATGCAAGTTAATGTAACAACTTATGAATTAAAACAAGACGATAATGGAAGTATCGTAAAATGAACTTGACAACTACAAAAAGAATTTATCAAAATTGTAAAATTTCCAAAATGTTTCCAAATATTTGAAAAATCGGCCTTCGATCCCGAGAGCGAGTGTCGGTCGCATTTGTTCCAGAAGGCAAATATGTAAATAATTATCGCTAATTTAAATAACACCTGGATTTCTTGGCCTATGAAGTGAAAAGTGTGGGCAAAATACAATAGGCCACTTGGCCGCAGTGTTTGAAGGGTAGTGAATAACTCGGTATCCACATTGGACTAAATTAAAAACAAAAAATTGGAAATGTGAAAACGTATTCGTTGATCATTAGTTAGGAGAAAATAATAATATTCTGAAGAAAGTTTATGGATTCATTTGTCATAATAAAAAGTTTATGAAACTTTTTATTAAAAAAATCCAAATTGCCAAATCCAAAAAGATCAAATTTTATATGGTAAGATAATCTTTGATGTGATGATCACAGTACTTTGACTGTATTAACAAACAGTTTAAACTAATTATGTAAATTAACAAGAAAGACTAGGACTAATTCGTGATTATTAACGTGAAAATACGTAAAAATAAATAAAATGTGTGCATATTAACAAAGGCCGTCGCTAATTTGTGTCAATTAAAAAATGGGTAGTTCCAATTTTCTTTCTTTTTGATCAAAATTATCTTTCTAGTCAATAAATACTCGATATTATTTCTGAATATTAATTAAAAAATTCACTCATTTCTAGCATCATTCTTACCAAATATTGTCATCAATTATCAAAAGATGAGTATTAATTAAATGTTGAACAACAATTTCTATATCTAACCCGGAAGTGGACGTTAAACTATATTTAACGAAAACACCCTTTCTTCAAAAGATATTATCTATTTGAAACAACCCCGATAAGAAAATTATACACAGTTACAAAATAAATTATA
The DNA here is from genome assembly GCA_944588485.1 of Phosphuga atrata. Lineage (NCBI taxonomy): Eukaryota > Metazoa > Arthropoda > Insecta > Coleoptera > Silphidae > Phosphuga > Phosphuga atrata. The sequence goes on along the minus strand of OX155896.1, from coordinate 33,339,800 downwards.
TATTAAAAGCCATTACGATAATAAAAGTTAATTTTGTATATATTTTTACCTTCGCTCCACAATTAAGTTGGCAAACGTTTCACTTATAGATTACTGAGACAAACGTATAAATTTGGAGTTGCGAGTTTTATAACCGGAAGTCGGCGCAGATATACATAGAAATTGACATGATATTTAAAAGATTCTAGCTGGCTTTAATTAATAGTTGTAGGTAAGAGAAGAACAAAAAATAAAGAACTTTGTGTATTATTAAATATACGTCATTGTAGAATGTTGAAGGATATTTATATACATGTTTATCAGGTATATTTATATTCATGCAGTTGATATGCGAATAATAAACAGCCTTAAATTTATGGTTTATCGTTGAATTTACGATCTTAATTACATTAGAAAATCAGCGATATGATGGATCACCATTTATACTTCACGTCTCTGCTTATTCGTTGCAATTTTTATTTTCTTAAAAAATAAACAAAGTTCTTATTTTCACTACTCACAGATTAATTGTGAAAATAAATAAAGGTAATAATTACCATTCCAAGCACTGTCTCCTTATTATAAATGTTTTTTTATGTTGAATTTTTTTACACTTGACGCACAACACCTTAGTTCACGCACTGTCCGATAGATCAGAGTGTTTGACTTGCCGTCGGGTCGGCTGCACATCTAACGTCGTTCTTCTATCTGCACCAGGGATGCTGCATAAGGACCGCCTAGTGCTTGATGAGGACCGCCCAATGGAAACGAACGGCGCCGCCCAATCAACCTAGACCATGATCTGGAACTGCGGTTCTTATTGGACGCGTCGTTTGGTGCGCGTCCATGGCGCGTCGATACCCTTCTGATTTTATTATCAACGGCGTCGACACAACAGCCTCGACGCTGACAAAAATTTTCACGACGCCTACTAGTAGTTCGGCGTTTCGGCATTTAATGATCCGTTGTACGTTTAACAAAAAAATTAAGCTCGTTTTTAAACACTAGCACAGGTGTGGTGGTTTATATATTTATATATATATATATATATATATATATATATATATATATATATATATATATATATATAAAGTGCGTTTCATTAAGCTGATTTCCGACAGGTGCTTGAAAGGCTTTTTTTTATCTACATTCAGATTTTTACTCCTCTATTTATATTTTTTGTTCGTTTCCGTTTTTTAAAATGCGCTTGACTTATATTGTTTACCGCAAACACGTAGTTTAAATCTAAATTTACATAAAAGTCGTTAAACTTGAAGTAGATATGTTGCGTATATATACGTGCGAAGTTCATAATTGGGCGATCATTGGATTTTGCTTCTGCAATTATGACAATTCTGACTTGAATTGTAGAAACTCTCAAATTTGTTTCAATTATTGGCGTTGCTGGTATTACATTGTACAAGCTTATGACATAATGACACTTTAAATGTAATAGAGGCATTTTTCACTTCATTAATACACTTTGTATGAAGATAATAATACAGCTTATTAAAGCGAAACATTGCTTGCATATATAAATATATTCAACCTTTCCGAAGCTCTATAATACTATTAATTCTTTTTAAGACCACAAAACAAATCTCATGTTTAACCCCAACAGATATTAGTCTGTTATTCACTAGGACTCTTACACTTTCGTGACACAACACAAGAAACTAGATAACTAACATTGTTAATAAAATTTAAAGAATCAGCTGTAGGCACTAGGTGAAACATTATAAAAATAATAATAAATAATAGACACTAGGTATAAGTGTCACAAAATGATTTATTTAACACTTTATCGATTTCATATTTCTCATAAGAAGGCCTAGGTAACCGAAATCGATAAGGTGTTAAATAAATCAATTTGTGAAACTGATACCTAGTGTATATTATTTATATATATATATATATATATATATATATATATATATATATATATATATATATATTATTTATAACTAAAATTGTTTTTAAGATCAGATCTTTCTGTTTAACCCAAATTGAATAGCCATCTGCAGACGCCTTTCATCAGTGCAGCTTTGCTCTTTTGAATTATAAAATTAGAGATAAATCACGAAACGCGTCTGCAGATGGCTATTCACTTTACGTTAAATAGAAAGATCTAATCTTAAAAACAATGTTATTTATCTAGTTTCTTGTTTAGTATTACGAAAGTGAACTGAGTCCTAGTGAATAACAAACAAATATATGTTTTTGTTCAACATGAAATTTGTTTCGTAGTCTTCAAAAGACTTAATTATATAATAGAGCTTCGGAAAGGTAGAATATATTTATATATTTAAGCTATGTTCCGCTTGAATAAGTTAGTATGATTGTACGTATAATTAGCCCAGTTTCACCCCCATATTTAATTATTTATTCAGTGCAAAAGCTTTTGAATAGTATCACAAGCATAATATAACAACTATAGTATCACAACCATAGTATCGCAACCATAGTATCACAACCATAGTATCACAACCATAGTATCACAACCATAGTATCACAACCATAGTATCACAACCATAGTATCACAACCATAGTATCACACCTATAGTATCTCAATGGTCTATCTAAACAAGTAAATGACTACACTAGAATCACGTCCTTCTCAAAGAGTCAAATCGACAACATATTTGTAAATTGTGGACTTACAGTTACAGCCACCGTACATGATACCCCACTCTCAGATCATAGATTATTGATTATGAGTAGCAACCTCAGTAAGCTAAACCAACCCAGTACACATCTCAAAATAAATTACACAAATGACAACAAAGCAAAATTTTGTGAATGCTTAGTCAAGAATCCTGGTCAAAGGTTTACACTGCCACCGATGTAAATGATAAATGCATAAATTTTATTGCGTGTTTACAGGGTCACTTCAAGGCAGCTTTCCCCATAAAGAAAGTGCATTATGTAGAAAACAGTTGGATCACGCAAGAAGCGAAATTGGCATGCCAAATGTTAAAAGATCTTTACATTTTACAGAAGAAATACCCTCATCTTGGCTTACAATACCTCAAGAGCAAGAAATCTCATCGTAACTATATATATATATATATATATATATATATATATATATATATATATATATATATATATATATATATATATATAATACCAGGCAAAATCTTCAAGGATTACCTTTACTTTTTAGTTACCCCCTTAACGCATATTATTAATGCCGTCATTGAAGCCGAAACGTTTCCAGAGGTTTTAAAGATAGCCATCGTAATTCCTGTATTTAAAAAAGGCGATAAAACCAAACTTAACAACTACAGGCCGATTGCTCTTCTCTCCACCCTATCAAAGATTTTAGAATACAGTATTATTCGCCGCCTAAATTCATTTATCGATAAATATAACCTAATACCCATAGAACAACATGGATTTCGTAAGGGCAAAGCCACATCCACCGCTATTTCGAAGTTGTACATTCAACTTCTAAATGAAATTGATAAAGGAAATCATCCCATCGGCATTTTCGCCGATCTATCAAAGGCTTTCGATTGTGTCTATCACCCACAACTTTTAGATAAACTATTTCAACTTGGTATACGTGGAAAGATGGGCAGCTTAATACAATCCTACCTATTAAACAGGAAACAACACGTAAAAGTTACTTCAAATGTTGAAACTGGTATATCGGAACCGCTGAATATTAACATAGGTGTTCCTCAAGGAAGTGTCCTCGCTCTCCTACCTTGTTCTTATTATATACAGCGGACCTAGTCTCATTTATGCAGAACTGTCGATGCATTTTATATGCTGATGACTCAACATTCATAATATCCAGAACTTCAACGACTGAAAATGAAATTGGAGCTAACAATGTTTTATCCAAAATGCTAGTGTTGTTCTCCGCGAACAACCTATTCCTTAACAAGGATAAAACTGAGTACCTCATTTTTCAAACAGAGCGAAGTCAGTATGCGGAGAACTTGAACTTAAAGATCGATGGTTTTAACCTTCAGAGAACAAAAGCAACAAAATTCCTGGGACACTATTTTGACGAGTTCCTTACCTGGAGCATGGCAGTGGATACGTTATCAAAGAAAATAAATAGTAAGGCTTTCTTGATTCGAGCGTTACGAAAAATTGTCAACCCACATGAACTGCTTAATTTCTACTATGCTGAGGTTGAGTCAATTTTATCTTATGGAATTCTAGCGTGGGGAACCCCTAGTAAAATAGAATTTGTGCTCAAGGCACAAAAAAATGCCATACGCTCTCTGGTAGGTATTCCTTCTACAGCCACTTGCAGACCGCATTTCCAAAGGCTAAAAATACTAACAGGCACTAGCCTATACATTTTGGAGGTAGCTTGTTTCATCCACAAAATGAAGTTAGGTTTGAACAGAAACATGGATATCCACCATCACTTCACGAGAGGACGTACGCAACTATATACCCCTAAGTGTAACTTACATTGTTCAGTAAATCTCGAACTATCATTGGAGTTTCCATCTACAACTAGCTACCAAATAGTATTAGAGATGAAGTCTCATGGAGAAACTTCAAGAAGAAGTTGAAATTTGTTTTGTTAAAAGATACTCTTTATTCTCTTCAAGATATATATAATAAAGATACTCTTTATTCTTTTTAAATTTCTGTTTCTTTCTTTTTTGACTTTATCATATATTAGTATGTATTTTAGTGTACATCGTTTATGAAGTAAATTTAATTTTGATTTGATTTACATAGTATTGTACACGCAATAAGTGTAAACGTAGTCATGTTTATCAATATGTTTCAAGACTTGAATGCGCACACTTGTTGGTTCAAACTCACACTTGTTTCTCACACAAGTTCTCCTACATGTGTGCCAATGTAAACGTACCTTAAAAGTTACAGAAATTATCGTTTACAACATCTCAAAAACTCAAATTATCTTCAGTAATTAAGCACAAATTGAATATCTATAAATTTGGTTGAAACATTTACTTACTTTCAAAAAGAATAGTTAATATGTTATTAGTATAATGTTATTTAATACTAATAATTAGTATTAGGAAAAATAGATTTGGATAGAAGAAGTCTATAATTATCAATCAGCAAACAATTGCTAATAAACCTATCAATAATATTATTAATAAATAGTAAATAATATTATACATTACAATACCAAACAAGTTTTTTGAGCTTCTACGATGTTACAAGTTTAAAATCTGGAAAGAAATGTCATATTAGCAACAATTAGGTACTGAAGTTGATTAATGAAAGTGAAACATTTTTAATTTATTGATAAAATTTAGCGTTAATCTACTTCTGATTAAAAATTCTATTATTACTACAAAAAAACTACTGTAAATAATTTGTTAATATCATATCTATTTTAATTTATTAAAGCGCAATATATTTATATAACTCTATAATATTATTACGTCTTTTTAATACTACAAAACGAATCTCATGTTGAATCAACTACTTCCATTACTAATGCCACGCAGGATATTGGATTATGCAACAGATATTCTTGTTATTTACTGCCCCCCTAGTCCATTTTTGTCGCACTAAACAAGAACTAGATATATAACATTGTTTTAAGATCATATCTTTCTATTTAGTTAAGTAAATAGCCATCTGCAGACGCTTTTAGAGATCTATCTCCAATCAGTGCAGCTTTGGTTTTTTGAATTATAGAATGGAATACACTTACACTAACTTGAGTACGATGTTGTCGAGGTTACATTTTTTATCTGACATGTGTATAGAAAGACCTGAACTTAGTTTGAGTTATTGGTTTCAATGATAATGGAATATTGGGGTGAAACCATACTAATTATTATACCAACTTATAACCATACCAACTTATTACAGCGAAATATAGCTTGAATATATAAATATATTCACTGAACTTAAAGACAAAGATATATCTTAAAACAATGTTGTTTATCTAGTGCTTGTTTATTGCCACGAAAGTGGACTGTGGGCTGGTTAATAACATAAATATCTGTTATATAATTTAATATCCTGCGTGGTATTAGCAAAGGAAGTAGTTGCTTCAACATGAGATTGGTTTTGTAGTCTTAAATAGACTTAATAATGTTATAGAGTTATGGAAAGATTGAATATATTTATATATTCAATCTATATTTCGCTTTAATAAGTTGGTATGATTGTTTCTATAATTAGTATGGTTACACAACAATATTCAAATCTTCTTCTTCTTTTTATGCCTATCCATTTCGTATGTTGGTGATCACCATAGATATGTCAGATTTGGAAGTTCTGAATAGTTCTTCACTCGTGTGTGAAGTACATGTTCTTACGTATCCAAGTCAAGATGTTCTTCTTCGTCCTCTTTTACCAGGAATCTTTCCATGAATAATGTTCTGCAGCAGTTTATACCTGCATCTATTCCTCATTACATGACCTAAATATTGTAGTTTCCTGCATTTTACTGTTTTCAGGGCTTCTTTTCCTTTCTTCATTTTATGGAGAATGTTATTGTTAGTACTTTTATCTGTCCATTGCACTATAAGCATTCTCTTGTAGAGCCACATCTCAAATGCCTCAAGTTGTTTACCTATCGTCTCGTTTGAAGTCCAGGTCTCAGCTCCACAGAAAAGAATGGAAAATATATAGCAACGTAGAAATTTTAATTTTGATTCCATCGAGGAGTAATAGCTCTTAAACACAATAGCCGTTTAACAAAATGCAGCTCTGGCTTTCTCGATACGAACTCTTAATTCGTGTGAATTATCCCACTCGTCATTAGTTTTGGTTCCCAGATATATGTTTTTGCTTACTTGCTCAATAGAGGTGCCATTATTATTAAGAACGTAGTTTGGTAGGTCTATTTCTTTCTTGCTGATGACCATGAACTTTGTTTTATTCATATTGATACCTAAGCCATAACGCCCACTGCTTTCACCGATTCAAGAGACAAAGTGTTGAAGACCATCTAAGCTGTCAGCAAATATTACAGTATCATCAACGTAACGGATATTGTTCAGCTTCTCTCCATTCGCACGTATTCCTTCTTCCACATTTTCGAGGGCTTTTTTGAAGATTTACTCTGAATAAAGATTAAATATCAATGGCGACAAAATGCAGCCCTCACTCCTCGGCACTCCTTCCTCATGCCTCACTCCTCGGCATATCTTTGTCACTGTGTCAGATTTCTCATTTTCCACCCCTAGGGCACTTGACATATGAGCCCTCTTACTATCACGAAGCTATTTTGGAAATTTATCAAATTAAATGAACTAGTACCGAAAGTATGATTTTTAATCGACTTTAATGACTTTAATAAACATCAGAATAATACAGTCATGTTACTAGTATGTACGTTACGTTATAGATACGTTCTTCTATAAAATTTATAGAATCATACGACGAACTTTCTTCTGTGCAAAAGAACGAATATATCTCTCCTATGTTAAATAGTAAGTATTTCTTTGCTCTCTTTAGCGCTGAAAATGACCGTTCTGCTGAGCTGTTTGATGCTGGTGTACACAACAGCATTCGGAGCACAATTCCTAAGTTTGGATAAATGTCCAAAAAGCCTTTAGCCAATAATTATTTGTGACGATAACCCTATAACTATCATTCGACGACAAATGAGCTTGCAGGTGCAGACACTCGTTTTTCAAAGACCTATCCAAAGCCCACGGATAAAAAGTTATAAGGTCCTTAGATTCCAAACGATGTAGTTTCGTAAGAAAGTCAAACTTTTTACTCAACTCTTCATAACCTGCCATGATCTCATCCCTGAAGCGCAATAGACTTTGATAGACGTCAGCTCGAGCAAACCAAATCTTGTCTGAAAAAGACCCTTCACGATGGTTACATTTGACTTAACTTTCGCCACCGGGGCCCCTAGGCTCTCCATTTCCAAATCCGGCTCTGCCCTCACGGCTGCATATTGATTCCAATATAGATTAATTAAGATCTGGATATCTTTGTTGTTTATCCCACTGCTTTAAGCTCGGCCATCTTGTAATCTTGCACTCTATCAAAAGCCTTTTTCATAGTCAGTAAAACAGGCATAAACATCACAGTTTATGTGTATTCAAATCTATTTATAAAATTACCATAATTAGTTATTATTTCGATTTACCTCAACCAGGCTTTACTTTAAACAAAAGTTTTTTAATTTTGTATCCCAATGTGTACAAATATTGAGTATTTTGAGTAGTGTACAACGTTTTCTCTTGATTTAAGCTTTTTAATTAATAATTGATTATATTTTATAATTAAAGATCCAAGTATCTTAATAATAAATGAGGTTAATTGTAAAGAAAGTTGAGGAATCAAGTTATATCATTTAAATTTGGTTTAAAACTGAAATATTTCACTCACGAAATTAATTAATTGAAAAAATAAATCTTGTCTGTCTGGAAAGAGTTGTCTGTTAAGTTTCCTCCATCTAGTCTTGTCTACATAGTATTGCCTGTTTAGTTTTATCAATCTGGTCTTGTCTGTTTAGTCTTTCCTAGTGTGGTGTAGCCTGGCCTGGTCCGATCTGGTCTGGTTTGACCTGGTTTGGTCTGGTCGGGTCTGGTCCGGTGCGGTTCGGTCTGGTCGGATCTGATCTGGTCTGATCTGGTTATAAAAGTAATGATAATCCGGAATAAAAGTAAAGATAAAAATGTAGCAGTTTAGTCTTGTCTGTACAGCCTTATCATTATGATAAGGTTATTACCTTATTCACATTATGCGAGATAGAACGAGTTATTACCCTAATTAATCCAAATAAGGCACCTGGACTAGACCTCTACAATAAGTGTCTTGGCGGGGGAGTTTTTCCGAGCTGCTAGAAAGAACAACTTATTAAAATAATTCCTAAACCAAATAAACCAGGAAATACCGCTAAAGACTTTAGGCCAATTAGTTTACTCTCTGTAGCTGGCAAAATATTGGACTCGTTACTAATCTCTAGAACAGAATACCATTTCCAAACTAACGATCTCCTTAGCTCAAACCAATTTGGTTTCCGTAAGGGTGTAGGAATAGTAGACGCCATAAACAAAGTAATTAGCGTCGTGAAAGAATGCAAGTCTAGAAAGCAATACTGTACTATTATCGCATTAGACATTACTGGAGCATTTGATAAAGCTTGGTGGCCATTGATAATACACAGACTAATTATCAACAAAGCCCTAGCAACCTGATTAACCTAGCACGCGACTATGTAACAGACGCAGGGCCATAATACACGAGCCAGGAATAACAGTCCAGATATCCGTAAACAAAGGTTGCCCTCAGGGCTCTAAATCAGGTCCAACATACTGGAAAATCCTGTACAATACTATATTCGAAATTTACCTCCCAGAGGGTACTAACATAGCCGATGATACTATGTTACTCGTATCCAGTGACACAATAAACGGACTGAGGTACAAAACGAAACAGGCATTGGAGGCATTGCAATCATGGGCAACCGACTCTAAACTTAATTTCAATGCTTCGAAAACAGAAGCAGTTTTCTTCGGCAGATCCCCGACACAAAGACGACCAGTTTTTAGTCTAGGAAGAGACAAAATCAAATGCCTGGATCACATCAGATATTTAGGGATCATTATCGACAAGTGTCTCAACTTCAAACCTCATATAAAACAAGCCTGTATTACCTCTAAACAAAACTGCTCAAGATTGAGGCTGATATCGAGGAAGGAATGGGGGTTGGGGAAAGCCAACATAGCACTAATTTATAGTGGAGCAATTGAACCAGGCCTCCTATATGGCGCCGTTATCTGGTACAGCCTGCGGAGTCCGGGAAAAATTCAAACTACTCGGGGAACAGCGAATATGTACCTTAAAAGCAGCAAGCGCTTACCGCACGGTGTCAACAGAGGCGGCTTGCGTTATCTCGGGACTTCTTCCAGTCGACCTAAGACTGAAAGAAGTTGCGTTATATGGATCAAGGCAGTCAATAGATGAGGCCGCACTAATAAATATTGGCATTGACGTGTCTCCAAATCTAATTGAACAGAGAATATGTATGTCCCACATTAAACATCCGGCGGAATCTAAACCAATACATTACTATTTAACGCACAACTACACTTTAAGAGTTTCAATCTATACCGATGGTTCTAAATCCGAAGTTGGCGTAGGAGCAAAATGTGTGGAATATGTTGCAAATGTCGAGATGCACAATGAGATTATGAAACTAGAAAAGAACTGTTCCATTTTCCAGTTGGAACTCCTTGTCATGAACAGAGCACTAAGATACTTGAGATTGGAGCATAAATTAATCCCTGAATGTTCAATCCTCTCGGACAACAGAGCCGTTCTCGATTCCTTAAAATATATGACAAAACCAACAGAGCTTTTTTGGAGACATGGCAGCTGGTACATGAAATCCGACAAAGGACAAATCTTCTGCTACACTGTGTTAAGGCTCACGTAGGTCATACAGAAAACGAAAGAGCGGATTATTTTGCAAAGCAGGCTTCAGGAACAGAAAATACCAGCGACGAAATAAACCAACTGCCAATCACGTACAATAAAGTACCTTGTCAGGCAATAAAAATGGGACTAAGCGTCAAGTTCCACAGAGAGTGGCAAGAGAGATGGGAAAATGCCACAACTGGACTTTGGACCAAAAATATTATTCCTATAATCAAGAAGTGAAAAACATTGATATAAGCCCTACACATCACATGGTTCAACTGATAACTGGTCATAGTAATTTTAACGCTTATCTACATAGATCCGGGAAGAGGCTGTCTCCGCTCTACACATGCGGAGAGGAAGGTACAGCCGCTCATTTTGCTGGGCTAAAGCCCACACAGCCGTACACTTTAGATGCCCGCTTTAGATGCCCGACCGAACTGGCGACAACAAACCGAAATTAGCATGACTATTGCAGGTTGTCCCTTTCCAAGGAGCGAGGAGGACCTCAACATAATTGATTAAAATAGTGATTGGTGCCGGTCTGTTAATGCAAACTGCGCAGAATTAAAAAGATTAGATCATGACATTTAGAGTTTAAACCTATATTATCATTAAATTGTTAACTTTTATTGTAATCGTTAAACCAGTGTAGTGTCCATCTGGACAGAGTACTGGCCACATAAGGTATGCTTGTGAATAAACAAATAAGATGTACATCCTTATCTGTCTAGTTATCAGAATCCTGACCGGAAGCAATTTAGGCTTCTTAGAGGTTATTTTTTGTGATAAAACACATCCGAAATGAAAATAAATTAGATATGTAAACTACCTATGTTCTTGATGAAACTTATTCCAGATTAAATCTTCATGTCTGATCCTAGTAATACAAAAAAGTATGTAAACAACATAACGATATGAGAACAAGATTGTTACTTGAGATTTCCGCAAAAAATGCAAAATTTTTACATATTTTTTAATAAAGACTAAGAAGATTCGTAAAACGCAAAGGAAAACCATCAGTATGAGGTTTATTTAGAAAATACAAATAAAATCAAGATAAAAAGATACGAGAGATAAGAGATATTTTTTAACGTTGATGTACAACAAATTACAGTAAGTATTTACATATAACTTTTCAGGATTATTTAATACAAGTGTGTATTAAATTTATCTTTATTTTAGTTAAAATCAAACCTTGTAGATTCACTACACGTGTTTTTAATTCAACTTACGTATCCGAGATCCTATCTGCATGTTTCCTACTGATTTGTATTTAATTGCTAACAAGGTAAATGACTAATGGAACTGCTGACTAAGTACATACACACTATGTTTGAAAATTCAAATTAATAATAATTACCACATAAAGAGCAAAATAAATTTCGCTTAAAAAGGGCATTAATAGAGTTTCTTATTTAATTCACAATTATCATCGTCAGTAAATCTCAAATCGCATAAAATATCTAAATTAAAATACACTTTTTACATTTATGTGTTTAAGCCATTATGATAATCATCAATTCATTAAATTACTAAAATTAGAGTTTGCACACCAAGTCTTTTGTCTGATCTTGGCTGATTCGACTTGTTAGCCCTGTCATGTCTCTGTATGTCTATGGCAGGGGTCGGCAAAGCGTGGCTTTTTGCATAGATATTTCCGGCTCTTCAAGCATGAAACACTCCGTCGTCCTTCGTTCAAGCAGTTAAGCTTTGAATTTACATACCATCATATTTACATAATCATTTACGTAGTCATAAAACATTGTTAGTAAAAAATATTCGTAACTCGTAAAACATCAATCTATAAAATTATCTACACAATGAGATATTACACGCTAGCATTGAGTTGGAACTAACTAAATGACAATATTTTTGAAATTACAAGGAGTTTTTCAATTAATTAATAGAATCGATAAACTAGATTAAATTAGTTTTAAGGTTATATACAAAACATATATGTAGTATTGACACTTAGATAACAATTGACGTTTGAAAGTTGACGCATATTTAATAATTTGGAAAATTCCTCCAAAAATATTAACAATGTTTAAATGACTTAATATGTGCTTAAACTAAATTCAATTATCTACAAATAAAATTGTAATCGAAGCTGTAAACTATAAGCTAAACTATATTATTTTTAAAATAGGAAGCATCTGGAAAAAATGTTTTTTTTTCGAAAATGTTTGCTGTGATACTTTTGTTAGCTCGTTTACTTGATAACTTGACTCTTACCACTTGAAAGTATGCCGAACCCTGGGGCACACCACTGATTATCGAAATATTTAGCCTAGTCTGTTTAATCCTGAAATCCCTTTTAACTGATCTTGGGTAATTCTCATCTTCACTCTATTCTCATTTCATCTACGCAGCGAAGTTTGTCTATTCTGCTATTTGTATCCGTCTCTACATGACTCCCTCGTATTACCCATTTATTCTTGTCTGCCTAGTATTGCCATGTTTAATTATAATCGAGGAACTTTAAATCTAGATGTATGTCTTACATAATAGTTAATAAATCAAGGGAATTTGCATAGTTTCTAGATTATAAATTATTTAGCATACAATACATTGTAATAAAACTTAGATTGTGTGATATGATAACGGGTGAATGGATTAAATAAAAAGTTTAATAATGACTGATACCTTCCTGTCCCGTTTTTAATTGAATTTATTTTCTTGCAATTTATGCTCTTGCAGTATCACATACAGCAATACCAAACCAGATATAATTTTATCTATCTTCCGGCTATTACTAACTTATTTCTAGTTTTCGCACTTAATAGTTTTCTCTTGTCTGATCTTGTCTCCTTTTTGCGTTCTCTCTTGCGTTTTTTGTTCCGGTCGGATTTGCTTGGTCTTGTGTGTTCTAGTATTGTCCCGTTAGCTTCCGTCGGTTTTATTTGGTGTTGTCTGTTCTTATTTGCTCCTGTTGGTTTTAGTTGCAAATGGTCTGTTCTTCTTTGGTTTAGTCATGTCTGATCATGTCTAGTCTTGTCTTGTCTAGTGTTGTCGGGTCACATCTGCTCTTACCTGGTCTTGTCTCGTCTTGTCTTGTCCCTTTTGTCTAATCTAGTCTCTTCTGGTACTACCTTATCCCATCTTCTGCGTCCTTGTATGCTCCGGTCAGTTTAACTTGGTATTGCCCCATCTCGTTTGGTCATGTTATGTCAGCTCTTGTCGATTTCATCTGGCCTTGTCTTCTCTTGTCGGTTTTACGTGTGCGGTTAAGTCATGTCTGGTCTCCACTGCTCGTGCCTTGTCTGCTCGTGCTTTGCCTGGTCGTGTCTTGTCTGGTAGTGTCATTTCAAGTGCGACCTGATCTTGTCTCCTTTGGTCCTGGCTGGTCTGGTCTTGTTTAAAACTATGTGACATTGTCTGGCCTTGCCTGGTCTAGTTGTGTCTTATCTGGTCTGGTTTTGTCTGGTCTTGTCTGGTTTTGTCTGGTCTTGTCTGGTCTTGTATGGTCTTGTCTGGTCTTGTCTGGTCTTGTCTGGTCTTGTCTGGTCTTGTCTGGTCTTGTCTGGTCTTGTCTGGTCTTGTCTGGTCTTGTCTGGTCTTGTCTGGTCTTGTCTGGTCTTGTCTGGTCTTATCTGGTCTTGTCTGGTCTTGTCTGGTCTTGCCTGGTCTTGTCTGGTCTTGTCTGGTCTTGTATGGTCTTGTCTGGTGTTGTCTGGTCTTGTCTGGTCTTGTCTGTTCTTCTCTGGTCTTGTCTGGCCTTGTCTGGTCTTGTCTGGTCTTGTATAATCTTGTCTGGTCATGTCTGGTCTTGTCTGGTCTTGTCTGGTCTTGTCTGGTCTTGTCTGGTCTTGTCTGGTCTTGTCTGGTCTTGTCTGGTCTTATCTGGTCTTGTCTGGTCTTGTCTGGTCTTGTATGGTCTTGTCTGGTGTTGTCTGGTCTTGTCTGGTCTTGTCTGTTCTTCTCTGGTCTTGTCTGGCCTTGTCTGGTCTTGTCTGGTCTTGTATAATCTTGTCTGGTCATGTCTGGTCTTGTCTGGTCTTGTCTGGTCTTGTCTGGTCTTGTCTGGTCTTGTCTGGTCTTGTCTGGTCTTGTCTGGTCTTGTCTGGTCTTGTCTGGTCTTGTCTGGTCTTGTCTGGTCTTGTCTGGTCTTGTCTCGTCTTGTCTGATCTGGTCTGGTCTTATCTAGTCTTGATTGGTTTGTCTGGTCTTATCCGGTCTTGTCTAATCTTGTCTGGTCTTGTTTGGTCTTGACCTGTCTGGTCTTGCCTGGTATAGTCTAGTCTTGCCAAGTCCTGTGTGGTCTCCTCTGGCCTTGTATGATCTTGTCTGGTGTTTTCTGGTCTTGTTTGGTGTTGTCTAGACATGTCTGGTCCGGTCCAGTCTTGCCGGTTCTGGTTTCGTCTGGTCTTGTAAGGTCTCGTCTGGTCTGATCTCGTCTCGTCTCGTTTGGTCTCGTTTGGTTACGTCTGGTCTCGTCTGGTCTCGTATGGTTTTTCTTGGTCTTTTCTAGTCTTGGTTTTGTCTCACTTTCTCTGGTCTTGTCTAGCTTTGTCAGTTTTTCCTGGTCTTATCTGGTCTAGTCTGGTCTTGTCTGGTCTTGTCTGGTCTTGTCTGGTCTTATCTGAGCTTGTATGGTCTTGTATCGTCTTCTATGGTCTTTTCTGTTCTTGTTTGGTCTTGTCCGGTCTTGTTCGCTCCTTTCCGGTCTTGTCCGGTTTTGTAGGGTCTTTTCTGGTTTTGTTTGGTCTTGTCCGGTATCGTCCGGTTCGTCTGATTTCGGCTGGTCTCGTTTGATCGTGTCTGGTCTTCTTTGGTCTTATCTAGTCTTGTCTGCTCTTCTCCGGTCCTGTCTGGTCATGTCTGACCTTCTGTGGTCTTGTCTGGCCATGAAAGGTTCTTGTTGGTCTTGTCTGTTCTTGTTTGGTCTTCTATGGTCTTTTCTGGTCTTATCTGATCTTGTCTAATTTTGTCTGATCTTATCTGGTTCTATCTGGTTTTGTTTAGTCTCTGGCCTAGGTCTTATGTGGTCTTGCCTTGTCTGATCTTGTCTGATTGTGTCTGCTCTCATCTGCTCTTCACCGGTCTTGTTTTGTCTTATCTGGTATTGACTCATCTTGTCTAGTCTTGTCTAATCGTATTTGGTTTTATCTAGTCTGAATATTGATCAAATCATGGACTCAAATATAAACTTATATGTTTCAATTTTAATATATTGTAAGCAAAGTTCCCTCTAAGCTGCACGGGTGCGCGGCCGCGCAATCATTTTTCTAAAGTTGCGCAGCCGTTTAAGAAGGACTTAAGTCCTTGTATACTTTATTAGAGAACTGGTGTCGACGAAACATCGCCTGCGTTTCGACGTGGATTGGGGCAAAATTACCCGCATACAAAAACACCTCCACAGCACACACACCACAAAACACCTACACTTTTTCTGTTTGATCTTCAAAACAGAATTTGAGATATTTTGAAGCAACGAATCAAGTGTTGTGCTAGGACGGAAAAATAGAATGGCGGTATTTCTCAAAAAGGAAATACCTTATCTTACTGAGCAGCATTGCGTTGCGCTCCGAAAAGATTTGGATTTGGATGATGCATGGATACATATATCTCTTATTCAAGATATTGAGATCTTCCTTAGGACAGTAGATGTTCAGTAAATCAGGAATTCAAAAAGGAAAATTTGAAAAATTGGCTACTGTTATGGGTTATCTCGTTATTTTGGATGCTTTGATTAAAAATGACGGAAACCTAACAAAATATAGTAATGAATAAGTCGTTGAATGTTATGATCCAATTTGTAAATTCTAAATAATCCCCATTATACTGTGGCACGGTTTGTTCTATTTTGTGAGAATATTCTCAACTTCATTTTTCATTTCACAACAAAACTAGTAAAACCAAGGAGCAATAATAGTATATTGTGCAACTAGTGGGGCAAGTTATCAATTGCTGACGAGAGCGAAGTTGGGCACACGAAGTCAGTGCGCTCATTCGCTCGAGGGGGCAATTGGCAATACCGCACGAGTTGTAGATAGTATTTTTTATTACGTATCTTACAAGTTTGGGGTTCAGGGGCCCCCTGAACCCAAAAAAAAAGAATAAAAAATGAAGAATTTACTTTTTCAATTACATCTCCGGCGGCATGGATTCGTCATAAGAACTCTCATCAGTGTCCGGTATCACAATAGAATGTATACTTATTCTAGAACTTTATATTTAATTTCGTTACTTAATGAAAAAAAAATCTGTCATTTTCCCGCCACTTTTAAAATATTGATTTTGATTGTGTTTTTTTTTAGTTACCTATCGGTTTTTATTGAAAATTTGCGTGCGCCAAGCATAATTATATGCGACAAGTATACTTGTCGCACGTAAATAATTGACTTGACAAACAGCCATAAGTCGCACTAAAAAACGGGCGTCAAAATAGTACTTCTCCCGCATGAGTAATAAAAAATCATTTAGTGACAGTGTAGAATATGTACTACAACATTCGTAGAAATATAGCGATATTTTAGGAACTTTTCAAGCAACTGCAAGAAAGGATTCAGCACAATGATTCTAATTAAATCCAAACTTAGGAATAGATTAAATGCCGATCATTTTAATGATTTGATGAGGATCAAAATATTCTTGACAAATGAAAAAAATATATAGATGAGTTTACAAAGAATGGACAAGTATGAAAGACATAAATAAAATTATTTAATTTTTATTGTAATTATAGATATTATTAACTACTATATAGTTTATTATATTAAGCTTTTATTATTATATTATATATTAAGCTTGATTCACATCTTGTACCTTAATTTAACAACAATACGATATAAACCCCACCCCCCCCCTCGGTATTTTCAAAACCTTTTGAAGATTTTTGCACAATCAATCGCTTGTGCCGCGCAGTCAGTGAAAAAATTAGAGGGAACATTGATTGTAAGTATTTATAAGTAATAAGTATTTATAAGATTTATAAGTAATTAGCTGTGTAGTTTCATCGACTTAAATGGGTGCTTTTAAGTTTATCTTTGTAATCTGTACTATAAAATCTATTCCAGTTTGAGATTTTATTGAATTTGCACTAATAATTGATTGTTAATTAAATTAGGTTGTTGGAAATACTTTGTACAAACCCCGAATTCTAACTAAGAGTGTAGCGGAGTTCATTAATTAAAGAGAATTAGTAAATGATGCATATTCATTAGGGATTAGTCCATAAAATACGAACGCGTCTAGTTAAGACGTGTGTACGTATCTAGAATGCACAGAAACGGAAGCTTAGATCGTAGATTATCCGGTGCCGTATTGTGTTCCATTTAACTCTCTCCATAATGATAGATGGCGGAGCACGAGATAACTGTCTATTAGGCCTTATCATGTCCGAAGCTGACGTTCCTTCCCCCGCTTCGGCCCTTTTATTCGCTGATTAGGATAATTTGCAATGCAAACAGGGCTTTCGAATTACCGACCGGTTAGCCCGTTGCTATTTGTTTTACCGCAAGATGCGTGGTCGGCATCAACAACCAAAGACTATAAAAATAACCAAACGTATTTATATCAACATTTAATTATTCTATTCTAAATATTGTTTATGTGACATTATAAAGGGATAATTCAGACATGGAAGTGGAATAAATTGTCAAGAAATCAAGCTTAAATTTAAAATTATCTTGATTTTATATGCGTATTTATAATATTTAATGATTTATTTTAGAATTTGTCATATTTTGTCATGTTTACATTTTGATGAGATTTGAAGTCGATAATTTAATTAACGGTCTTGTTTTGTGCATGTGTATTAGATGTGTATTTTTAGTACGTCATTGTAAAGGTATATATCACAATGAATAATGTTCACAAAATTTTCACTGCAGCATGAAATTTAACACGGTTAAAGTATGTAAGTAAGAGAGAGCATAAATCAGGACCTTGGACAGCTACTTAGCATGTTAATCTAGAAAACACAATACAGAATCCCAGCTGCATGTGAGAGAATCAGATTCTGTTTGTTTTGCCCATTGTCTTAAGCAGAAAACGGAACACATACGCGAGTCCGTAGGTACAGTCTGGCGCCGAGCCATTAGTTCCGATCCGGCCCCGTCTGCCCGGCGAAGTGTTTCTTCAATAATTTTGCCAATGTGCAGAAATAGGATAGTGTAGGTGTCAAAACGAGCCGAAATTGGCTCAATCACGTGCATATGTTCCGGGTAAGCGGCGGAACAAAGGCGGGCGCTCTCGTATTTCATGGGGATTGTATTCCTCGGGGGTTGGCAAGTCTGGCTTTGTGTTACGCTGCAGGGGCTTTGCATCCAGCACGAGCCAACGCGAAAATCTCTCTCCCTTTCGAACTTAACACAAAAAAATCCCCTAAGAAATATACTCTGTGAATTTCATAAATATGCTTTGACCGTATTTTTATTGTTGCTTCCTCTTCACATCTAACAAGAAACTAGAAAGAAACTGAAGGGGAATTTTCCCTTTTCAAATTTCGCATATTTATGTTCTATGTATGTAGTCCCTTTACCTATATTTCCTTAATTTACATAATCCAACTGCTTTTGTTAATAATCTTCAACGAAAACTAACACATACTTCAGTTAACACCCTTTTTCAAAAACACGATTTTTTAAATGCGGTAAAACACAAAATAATCCCATCACCTTATTTATAAATGGCTTTTATTTCTGCTCCTTTGCTGAATGGATATTTTTCGTTTTGAAACATTCTGTATAGAATGTCTTTGAAGATTTAGTAACGACTGTAAATATGGGGAACAATATCAGTTTTTTAATGTTATTTATAATTTGTAACAAGAATTTTTGAATAGTGTATAGTACGTTTAGATATGTTTGTTTAATCTTATTTTGTCCGAGACGAAAGAACGTAAAATGTGTGTGTGTGTGTGTGTGTATGTGTAAAATGTATTGCAATGATCAGAGTAAGTTAAAATAGTATTAAAGTTTGTATCTATCTAGTTCGGTTTATCTATTCCTATATTTCTTGTTCAGTTTTTTCAGTCCATTCTTGTTTTCTAGTCTTGCTTGTCGAACAGAATGTCTGGTTTTGTCTGTCTAGCAGACAAGGCTAGACAGACAAAACCAGACAGTCCAGTCTTGTCCGTGTAGCTTTATCTCAGTAGTTTTGTCTGTCTTATAGTTTTGTCTGCCTAGTTTTGCTAGTCTAGTGTATTGTCTCTTTAATTTGGCTGTCCAGTATTGCCTATCTAGTCTAGACTTGTCTGTTTAGTCTTGTCTGTCTAGCCTTGTCTGTCTAGTCTTGTCCGCCTAGTCTTGTCTGTCTAGTCTTGCCTGTCTAGTTTTGTCTGTCGAGTCTAGTCTCTCGAGTCTTGCCTGTCTAGTCTTGTCTTTCAAGTCTTGTCTGTCTAGTCTGGTCTGTCTAGTCTTGTCTGTCTATTCTTGTCTGTCTAGTCTTGCATGTCAAGTCTTCTGCGTGTAGCATTCTCATTATAATATATTCTAGTTTTGTTTAGAACTTAGTTTTAGTTAAGTTACGCATAAATGTATATTTATGACATATAATCACTTACAGTGAAATTTGCATATTTGCATAAAATATGTTGTATTGGATGTCGTTAGGGGTTCAGGAATCGAATGTGGGAGGATTTAACTAAGCAATAAATTGAAATATGACAAGTCAGATGTGTCTTCGTTATTTATTAACGGCGAGCGTTGTCATTTTAATAAAGCGCCACGTTCGCTCCTTTGAGATACACGAGATTTCCGAGCCGCGTATCGTTACAAAGGACCAAAAAGATGAATTTATGATTTATATATTTCTTTTTTTCTCTTGTTTGTTTGGAGTGGACAGGGACGAAAGTGTATGGTTGGAAGAAAACTGTCGTTGAAAATTTTAAAAAGGAAAATGCTTGGAGGCGGATTAACAGGAGGGCACAGAATATATTTTTCTTTATTTATAAGCGTTTTTCATGGTATTACATAACAGATAAAAAATGTAGCTTTATCATTTTTTAAATGAAGTTTTAATCAATTTTGATAATAAGAATTCAGAAAGTTTAAATTATATGAGTATAGATCAGTGTTAGACCAGTAAAACGTGTTGTATGTCAACCATACTAGAAAGACAAAAGATATCGCTAAACTAACAAGACTGGACAAACAAAAGTAGACCGATAATAATAAATATGAAGGTTTGGACAGAACAAACTTGACGGACAATACTAGATATTTTAGTGTAGACAGATTAGACTGGACCGTAACGTGACTAAAATAATAATAAGTAAACGTGACTAAATAGAGCAAGCTAGACATAAATTAATTGAATGGGTAAAACTAAACAGACATGACATATCAAGGACGCACAGACAAGATTTAGGGTGGAAGAACTATACATACAGGAATTAATAGACTGGTGTTTACAGAAAGCAGCTAAAATTAATTTTGGAATATTAGAATCAATAAATCTCATTATTTTGTATTTAATAATCAATATTAATCCGTGGAATTGTTTTAGTAATTTTATTCCGCGAATGAAATTTTATGCTTGAGAAAGCGAAAAGGAGGAAGTTGTAAATCTTTTAATATGAATATATCTTCAATTCCAATTAATTTCAAAATTAAATGAGATTCTATTAATTTTTCATTCCATGTTTAATGCAGAAAAAATCATTTTAACAAAATAATTAATTCTATTAACTAAAAATATATCTTGTTCAAAAAGATGAAGGCCGGCATAATTGGGTATTTGAATATTTTCTTTTGTCATAAATTGAAAGTTCATATTTAAGTTTTATAACAAAACAGTTTTTTTTTTCGTTGAAATTAAAAAGTTATTACAAATTGAAAATATATTTTTGAACTCGGTACCGAAAACAGGCCGGTTATCCGTGTGACGTAAATGTGTAATTTCTACCCGTGCATGACTTTCTTGATACAGTAGTTATAGTAGACATATCAAATATGTCAAATATTAAATTATCGTGCTTGTGTCGTGGGGAGTGTACTACAAAAAGATTTACTCAAAAAATGTTTTTACATGTCCCACATTGTTAAACGTCGAAACCAATGGTTTTAAACAATGCGTCGAAAAAATCTAAAAACGACGATTTTATAAAGAATGTGTATGTTAGAATGAAGTTTGTCACTTACGACGTTACAAACAAATTATAGCGCGTTTGGAGTCACGTGAATATTTTCAAAATTTTATAACTTTAAAATTGTTTATAATTAAATTAATTTTTTTTTTAACTTTTTCGTATGGCACATCCGAATTATTTATAATAAAGTTTTAAAATACATAAAACAATGGATTTTTTTTTTATTCAAAAATCCAATTCACTCTTAATATTGTACATATTGCAAATTAGGTCTAATCCTGTTTGTTTTGTGTTGTTTTGTGCTTCTTGTTTCATTTCTGATAGTGCCATTATTATTGTGCGAAATCAATAAAAGTTTGTCGTAAAAAGTGTGAGAATCATAAAAGGTCCTCGTGTCGACAATAAAATATAATGACTCCCAAATTTGTAAGAAACGCACAAATAAAACTGCATAAAAAAGGTAAAAATCTCGTTAATGTTTTTAGGGGCGTCCATATAAAACCAAGTAAGGGAAAGAAGCACAAATTTCCACGAATTGTGTGAATATTATAGTCACAAAAAGTGTTTTAATAGTTGTGGGTTAAGATTAAATCTATTACTATGGGGTGTTATACTATTATTGTTATAATATGAGTCAAATTGATGTTGAAATGTTTCTTTTAGGGAAAAAGTCTATAAGGATAATATAAATTTGGTACCCAATTTAGGTTACAGTTATATGTTATAGTTATATCGTCACTTGACAGGAGGAATCAACATTGGAGGAAGGCGGAAAATCAAATATTTGACAATATTTAAGACAAGTAACTTCGACGAGTAATAATAAAACTAATTTAACAAATGTATCGTAAGAATTTGTATAATTTAACAAATATTTCTCCAATTCATTTTTTTTGGAATAATTACCCAAATATTATGTTTAATATCCTTGGAAATCCCATTCGATTAAACTTTTTTAAAAATACTGGACATACCTATATTTTGACATTTATTATCAAATTTTGACATGTTTACAATTAATTAGAAATATTTCAACATATCGCACATTCAACAGAAAAGTGACACAAGTGCGAATCAATGATTTCCCAAAATTGCAATTTTAAGTTTTGAGAGCATCTGTTTATCCGCCATCTTTATGTTGAAAATCTGCTCAGATGAAAAAGATACTTCCGCTTTCTGACGGACAATAATTGATACTTCATTAAACTAAAAACAACATCCTAAATACCCAATTTTCAGTTTAAGTTGAAAAATGGCGATTTCGCACTTGTGTCACTTTTCTGTTGGAGGTGCGATATAATTTGTTATATTTAAAAAAAATGTTCCAATCAAAGAAAGATTTTTTAATTCCTTAAGAATAAAGGAAATAGCAATTTAATTTGACAATTACAAGCAAATTTTGGCATAATTAATAATTATCTATTAAAAATACTTGGAACTTCTTAACGCATTGCTGTACATTGTCGTATTAATACACTTTCTTATTTGAAATTAATTCGAAGTCAATTTATAATACAAAAAAATCAACGTATAGGATGCGCTGACGCAGTAATTTTTTATTTGTAATTTTTCCCTAGGACAGCCGATTGCAGAACTTTCGGCAGTTTTCTGTTTCGCCCTTGAATACTCGAAAGGAACGGATTTGGAAAATAGGTTTCGTTTCATGGGGTTTTGAGAAATTTTCTTTTGAAATGTTTGCAAATTTTCCTTGGAAAAACCAAAATCTTTGGTTTTGTGAAAAATTTGGTTGTGAAAAATTTTCCCAATTTTCTGGAAAACTTGGACTTTGGACAAGACCATGGGAAACTGAAGAAGTTTGGGAGGTTTTAATTAATTTTTTGGAAAAATCTTTACTAACAGTTTGGGTTAGACCATGAGGAACATAAGATGTCATTATAAAATTTGAAGTTTTCCCTTGATTTTGGACCAGTGGAGTTCAGATGGAACAAATCTTGGAAAACTGCAAAAATTGTTGTCGGGTTTGGAGTTTCCCCTTGATTTTCGCAAATCGATACCTGAATTTTGGACCAGACGATGGGGAACTGAAGAAATTATAGGAAAATATACTTAAGAAACGAAAGATGATGCTTCTTAAAGAATGTAAAAAACAATTAGAAGAAAGTAGTATGGTTACAGATGTAAATGATAGTTTGATTTTGAAGAAATTGCATCCACAAGTTCATGTACATATTTTTAAGATTATGTTGTATGTATGAGGTTGAAAAAATGTGCATCAAAAGAGGTTTTGTGATCAAAATGTAAAAATCATAAAACAACTTTATTCTATACTTTTTAATACGACAGTTGCACACACCTAATAGCATCGTCACCATATGATGGTCGTGAGGACCTAAAATAAACATACTAAAATAGTTAACCTCAGAAATAACCTATAACATTGTGTTAAAAAGGCTTGTGTAAGTTATAATATACTTAGCACTAAAGATTAATAAAAATGTACTTACAAAGAAGTTTTCACATTTCGAAATTCAGATGAGCAAAAGTCTTTATTTGATGAAAGAAACTCTCCTAACATCAACAAATCAATCCTGGGCAATAGATCTTGAATCCCACCTAGATCCTCAAATTCCTAGAGGAATCTGGACTAGAAAAAAAGACTCTCTAAATGTCTCTCTAAGTCTCTCTAAGTGTCTCTCTAAGTGTCTCTAAATTAGAACTATTTGCCTTGGTAAATCCTTGTTCCATGTTTTAAGAACACAAAACTAAGTAACTGATCGATGAAAATCACTAAATACTTTATAAATGAAGGTAAAAACAATTAAAA
Organism: Phosphuga atrata; assembly: GCA_944588485.1. Taxonomy (NCBI): domain Eukaryota; kingdom Metazoa; phylum Arthropoda; class Insecta; order Coleoptera; family Silphidae; genus Phosphuga; species Phosphuga atrata. Next base: position 33,315,645 of record OX155896.1, on the reverse strand, counting down.
AGTGCAGAGATCCTCGAAGTTCCTACGAAACAAAGAGTAAACAAAGTACGTTTACCGGATGGTGACGTAATTCACTCTGATTGGTGTTCAGCTTATCATGGCGGACTGCTTTTTTTTGTAGTTTTATTTTATTAAATAAATTAATAATCTCGCCATAAATATGAAAATAAAAACATTTTTCAAAATCTATTAATCCTTTTTCATTAGACAAACACATTATTTTAGTGATTTTTGGTTACTCTCATCATGCCTATTGCGCGGCCTGTATAGTGTTAACATCATAAATCATAGGAGTATATTTATATACTGTAACATTAACCGTCAAATTTCATGTTCACATCAATGTTCACATTTTGATAATTGAAATGAAAATCATAATATTATTAATATTATGCCTTATATAATATTTCGCCAAATTTTGTAATCTCTTTAAAAATTCAAAGCTCGATTAAAGTTTTTTGAACTTTAACAAACTCAACAATATATCGAAGATTTTTTTTAATTTCTCAACAATATGGGCATACCCATAGCTACTTACTTTGACATTTAGAGCCAAATTTTGATCTATTAATGATCAATTTTATTATTAAATTAAAAATACTAATTTCTCTTATTTACATTATATTGAAAACTTCACTATAATTTTACTACTAATTTTTCCAAAACATTATATAACTGAAGTTATACAAATTTAAACACTGCTCGAGTTTTGGCATTTGATTGGTTTATATTTTCGACGGTCATTTTCAAGTTTCACATAAAAATGGCTTTCACCAGACCGGAAACTCGAATCTTGTTTAATGTTTAGATCTATATAGATTGTAGATTTCGGTGGTGACTTGTACTGCTACCTTTATAGATTCATTGTACACCATCCTCACGCTATAAATCTTACTCATTTAGAGAGTCTTTTTTTTCTAGTCCAGATTCCTCTAGGAATTTGAGGATCTAGGTGGGATTCAAGGATTGCAACTCCTGTTATTTCAAGCAGTTCAAGGTACATCTGTCTCGTACGGAGCAGTGCTCCGCAGTCTTTGTGCAGAGGTATGGGGTCTCCTCTGCTGAGTGCAGAATCTGCAATTGTGGTCTTCCTCTAGGGCTAGGATCTTGAAGTATTTTCTAAGTCTGCAGTGCCCCGCCAAGACTCCTGTCATAATTCTAAGCTTCTTCCTCTTATGTTTTAAACAAACTTTTGTTCTTTCTTCGTTTGAAGATCCCAGCATTAATTTGGTTTGTCTTAACTCTGGAAGTTCTTCCTCTCCAGGTTTTCATCCATTATTTTCTTATTTATTCATCTAAACTTTTGTGGATGGTGTTCATACTCATACCACAAAAGGGTTCCGGATTACTAACTTCTTCATTTCCATGTATACCAGTGTGTCCTGGTACCCAATATAGCGTTACTTTATTTTCTCTGCCAAGCATGTTTAGCTTTACCACACCGTTCCATTTAATTTCACAAGTAATAGAATATTTTTACAAAATTAGTGACCTAATTTTTTTTAATAAGGTCGACAACATTTGGTTTTTATGTTTCGACAGCAAACCTTCCCATCCAAAGTTTGAGTCTCTGGACAACATATGCATCTGTATAGAAAATCTCCTTCTCTAGGCTTAGGACTGTAGATGCCTCTATTTGGGTATATCTGATGCCACTTCGCGGTATTCCTTGCTGACTAAAATAATACCAATAACAGTTATTAGACAACACGGAAATCGATCTTTCTTATTAAGAAGAAATATAGCCTGAATATATAAATATATTCAACCTGTTCTTATTAAGACTATGGACAAATCTCATATTGAAACAAATACTTCCTGGCTAATATCACAAACACTCATGTCACTAACAGCACTAGACAAATAACATTATTTTTAAGATTATTTCTTTATATTTAAATTAAGTGAATAGCCATTTGCAGACTAGTGAGGTTAGATTTTTATATAACATTTGTATAGAAAAACACGAACTTAGTTACGGCAGTTGTTGATTTAAATGATAATTTAATATTGGTGAAACCACACTAATTACAGATATAAAGTGAATCATACAAACTTATTAAAGTCGAAATATAGAATTATACAAAATGGACTGGGAGTAAAATGGGGGCACAATGTACTGGGACAAATAATAACATGCAAATGTCTGTTCTCATTATTAGGTTCTCATTACTCATTACTTATAAAAAATATAGTTTTCCATTATGAAGCAAATTCCAATAAAATTATCTAGGTCTAGAGGGTTGCTCTAGACCAGGACTGTCCAACCTTTTTGTAGTGGTGATGTACTTTTTGGTATATATTGTTGCAAAGATCGACCAAAACGCGTAGCGGGCCATGACCTGGGGTCCTGGAGAAAATTTTGAGAAAATGCGAAAAAAGCTGTTTTTCATGTAAAAATTTCATGTTGATTCTTATTCTCAGGGCTGCACCTTTAGCTAATTAATACATTGATCGCCAATGAATTTAAGATAATGTTTTTTTTGTTTCGGTGTACTTTTATAAATTCATTGCTGTGACTAAACTCTCACTCTTTGCAAACCTGAGAATCTTTTATATAATGTTTATTAAACATTTCAGGAGGAACAAAAAGTATTGAAATTTATATAATATCTGATACACCTATAAAATAACAAAATTAGGAACATGGTAAATACTAATACAAGACTAATGCTAATGAGATCGTTGGCATTGCATGAATTTGGCAATATCTTCAAAACCGGAATCATACAATAAAAGATAATCGTAAACATTGATCAAGATGTTCATCAGTTAAAGAATTTCTTATTTTTTATTTTAACACATTCATATCAGAAAAGGCGAATTCCGCCAAATATTACTACGAATATTTCGTGCCGCATATGTCAAGATTGGGTATTTCTCTTTAGTGTATTTCCAAATACAATCAATCTTTGGATTTCAAATACAAATCATTTTGAAGTTTGATTATTTCCAATTCTAGTTTATACTGATTTGCTTCAAATATTGTAGATATTTGACATACAATTTCTTCTATGTTGATATCTTTTTGAAACACATTTGAAAAAATAGTGCAATATTTTCAATCTTACCAAAATCTACAAATCTTGTCTAAAATTGTTTTTCAACAACTTCATTTTCTAGAATGATTTTGTTAGGGTAAAGATGTAGTTCAAGATTCAAATCGTTTAGCTTTGAACATTTTGAACATCAGTCTGCCAACAATGACAAATCAAATAACCACTCTTTGTTTGTTAACTTTGGGTAGCTGTCACCTCTTTCAGAGAGGAAACTTCTAATAACTCTAGAAACCGCATGAGAAATCGACTTCTACTGAGCCAACGCACATTAGTGCGTAGCAAAAGTTCGTTATCATTATCCTCATTTTCTAATCTAAACAAGCGCCTCTGAAGGGCACTGCCACGTGAAGAATTGATTATTTTAAAGACAGTTTCCATAACATTGTGTGTATTAAGTGTGCAAGAAGCGTGTTTTAATTTTGACTTTATATTTATCGGAATGCATTTTTAAGTAAGTACATAGAAGCGGAGAAAACTAAAGATCGACTCAAAATCACGCCGCGATCGACCGGTAGATCGCGATCGACTGCTTGGACAGCCCTGCTCCAGACCTAGACAATTTTATTGGAATTTGCTTCATAATGGAAAACTATATTTTTTTGAAATAACAAGTTTTTTTTCACAAAGTTAGCTGCTTCACCGTTGACGCCATTAATTACATCCTGAGAATGCTCTATTACCTCAATCTGTTTAGCAAGCAGTAGCCCTGACGTTTCTAGCGAATTTATTGATGGGCTAAGGAATCCATAATTTGAGGCAATGAAAATTAAATCAAATTTTATTTCACTGTCATTTAGTAGCTCTTTTGATTGATGCGGCCTCTTCTTCGTCCAGTACATTGAACACTTTCACAATTATTTCGAAGTTGGTCGCATATTACACTGTATCATCAATCCATGTTCCCCATCTAGTAGTTATTGGTTGCAGAGGAAGTGCGACACCAGGTGCCAAATCATTGAAAATCTTTACTCTTGACGGTGATTTCAAAAATACTTTTGAGATTGGCTATTAGTCGATCGACGTTAGTATAAATTCCTCGAATTTGTTCACAAACTCTGAAGTCATGAAGTCCCTGTGCAAGGCAAGTTAGATGTGTCACTTTTGGCTAAAAAGTTTTTGGTTTGTATGGCCTGGGCTGCTATTACCATGTATAGAGCGGCATCTGATATAGAGTAAAATTGAATCTCGATTGAAACTTTCACAGAAAATATTTATTTAGTCTTGCAATAGTGCTATGATTTGCTTTGTCTAGCACTGCCTTATTTAATATGCGTCTTGAGATTTCCGTCAAAAAGCAGATCAATGAATATAAATATATTAAACAAATTGAGCATAATATGCACTAAAAATATGCATTTATTTCGAAATATCTTATCATAGCCAATATGCAATTTATGCTCTTATTGGTGAAATTGGAAATTGGATGAAATTATTGGACTCTAAATTCATAGTTTAGTCAGAAACACATTTCTGGCTAGTCCATTCTTTTATTAAGTAGAATGGGAAAATATATGCATTTGCATATTTTAGGTTGCGCTACTCATTATATATATATATATATATATATATATATATATATATATATATATATATATATATATATATATATATATATTAATGATTTCAAAGGCGTCTTCTTGCATTGTATTCGATAGTTAATTGTTGCAAAATATAACCTAACCTGTATACTCCTTGTTGTAATGTGTGTCTTAGATATTTACACTGACAATCAAAACAGAAAACGTATTACTACTTCGACGTTGCCTAGCTTTCGGATAAAATTGACGTACTACGACGTCAACGGCTACGATATTTTAAATGAGAAAAACGTTTTAATATTGTCAATGGGCAGTAATGTGTTAAGACCAAAAAATGTTGACATTTATTTGGTCTTTTTTTGACATCAAACACTAAACTATGACAAATTGTCCTACAATTTTGACAAACCATTTCAAATGGCGTGACGGAATTTTTCAAAATGTTTTCAATAAGCTAAAGAAAGTCAGTTTTAATATACTATTTAAATGGCAATTAAATTAAAATTGATATTAATTTTGACAGTATTCTTTTGATATTATCTACCTTTTTCTTCGAGAATCGAAGAAACCCTTCAAAATGTTTGAGATTAAACAAGCACTTACTGGGTGCATAATGTTATACTTTGACCTATAATTCTGAATATCTTAGCGACATGAAAATTTTTTTTTTAAGTAAAATCGTTTTATGAAATTTTTATTATACCTTAACATTTCTATTATACCTTAACGTATAATATTGTAATATTGTGGGAATTTTAAAATAAATTATTTGATATATGTAACTGGAAAATATATACATTTTTTTTTGATAAAGTAAATACATACACACAAACATAACTGCCTCGTAAACTTTTGATATTTCTTTCTAAAAATTAACTGAACTGTTTAAATTTTTAGATTAAAAGAAAATGAATTACATGCAATGTAAATTTACAGTTTTTTGAAAATAATAATTATAATAATATTTATTGTAACAGAAAAAAAATTATACAAAGAACTACCGACTTCGAGGTCCTTCTGCCATGTTTTTTTACAATTCATAAAACTTTAACATTCTAATTCTTACGACTGAAATTCATCTCAACTTGTGCTTTTAACGATTTCTAATAACCATTCATAATTATTGATTATTCTATATCCTTTGGTTGCTGAAAATGAACAAATATTCACAACATTATCTGCTTCAACTATTACAGAGAATCTTAAAAGAAATAATATCTTCTAAAGGATGAGCACGAAATAAAAACAACCCTTAAAAAGGAGAGAGAATTATTAACAGTCTCATAAACTTCCTCATCATCTTGTTTCCCTTTCTTGTCTCTCCCCCAGTTGTTTTCCAAAAGAAACAATCAATGAAATAACAACTTTGTTTTCTTTTCGGCGTTTCACAACGATATTTCTAACAAATACATTAAGCGGTGCCGTATAAATAGTTCCGCATCCAACACAGAAATATCAAATTACTTGTTTTTTTGTGAATGTTATTTCACTATTTTTTCATGTTCGGAGCTTTTTTGCATGTGGCCGCGACTAAACCGCAATGTGGTGCGAGTGCGCTTTTTCACAAAACATTATTTGTGTCAACATGTTGTTAGCGTATTGAACAGACGCAAACTGTTGTTGATACAACCAGGTCTCTGTAATTCCATCGCTTTGGGATTTTTTTTAAAGAACGAAATGTTGATTTAAATTATAAAAAAAAAAACTTCACGTACTTGTTTCTCCTATTAATACTTCTTACATCTTTGGTCCATTCACTTAGAGTTCTTGTCTGTCTAGTCATGTCTGCCAAGTGTTGTCTGTCCAGTCTAGTCTTGTCTGTCCAGACTTGTCTCTCCAGTCTTGTCTGTCCAGTCTTTTCTGTCCAGTCTTGTCTGTCCAGTCTTATCTGCCAAGTATCCAGTCTCCTCTGTCTAGCCTGGTCTGTCTCTTTTTGTCTGTATTATCTTGTCTTGCCTGTCTTGTCTGCCCTGTCTCTTCTGTCTAGTCTTGTCAGTTTGATCTTGTTTGTCTAGTCTTGTCTGTCTAGACTTCTCTGTCTAGTCTTTTTTAGTTCTATCGCTTTGGGATACTTTATCAACAGAACGAATTGTTGGTTTAAATTATATAAAAACCGACTGAATTTTTTTTAAATTTTATTATTTACTTACTTCTTTGTGTATATTTACTTATAGTTCTTGTCTGTCTACTCTTCAATAGTCTGTCCAATCTTCTCTCACTAGTCTAGTCTTGTATGTCCAGTCTTATCTGTCCAGTGTAGTCCTGTCTGTCTAGTCTTATATGTCTTGTGTGTCTTGTCTCGTCTGTCAAGTATTCTCTCTCTAGTCTTGTTTGTCTAGTCTTGTCTGTCTAGTATTTTCTGTCTAGTCTTGTCTGGCTAGTCTTGTCTGTCTAGTTTTATCTGTCTAGTCTTCTCTGTCTATTCTTGTCTGTCTAGTCTTCTGTGTCTCGTCTTGTCTGTCTATTTTTTTCTCTCTAGCCTTGTCTGTCTAGCCTTGTTTGTCTAGCCTTCTAGGTCTTGTCAGTCTAGTCTAGTCTATTAAGTCTTCTCTGTCTGGTCATTTCTGTCTAGTTTTGTTTGTTGAATCTTGACTATCTAGTCATGTTTGTGTAATAGTATGATCTGTCTAGTCATGCCTGTCTAGTCTTGTCTGTGAAAACTCAACTCAACCAAACTCTATTATTTTTATGTCCATAGTCTTTGAAAAAATAAGTATATATTTAAGTCAATAATTGCATAATTCTTGTAAAGTTTATATATAGTTTCGTCCCATTTTTTAATATCAAAACATTACAGGGACTTTAAAAGAGTCTCGCGGTAGTTAAGATGGGCATGGAGTTGTTCGAGATGACGGCATGTGGCGTGACCTTTGATATGGAGGTGGCCTTATCTGATGAAAAGACACACGTAATGGCATTCCGTCAGTCACATAGACATCTTCCATCTGAAATACGCTCATGTAGGATCATATTATATCCAGATACGAGCCACCCTATGCATATAGTAGCCCAGATCGTATCAAATTTTACCAAAAAAAAAACAAATGTGGTTGTGAATTATTAGGGAGACTTGTAGAAATTAATTTTTGAATATTTTATTCCATAATTTTTATCATGTTTCATATTTATCATTACTTTTATTAGTTTTAAGAATTTTTTAATATATTTTCTTGGGAGAAATTTTAAAGATTTTACTGAAATACTTTATTAGCTATAAAGATATAACTATAAAAAGAAGACAAGATCTACATTTAGGAAAGATTAGATACGTATGAAATGTTTAGTTATAACAGAGGCGTGATGCTGGGAAAACTAAAACCTCGTTTAGATTTTTTGTATGTTATAATGTATAACTTTATTTGGGGACACAATAATGTTTATATGTACTCGTTTTAGGTGGATTAAATGAATGGTAAATTATTAATTTGATTTTCTTTTAATTTAAACATAATTGGATAGGAATTGGGAGCAGCAACTACAATTGATTCATTGCTGTTAGAACATTGTTTAATACATAAAAATTAATTGCACAAGAAAATTTATAGTTCGCGTTTGTAAATATTATCGGATACAAATAAGTTATAATATGAAAGCTATCTGTGGACAGATACAATGAACAGAGAGGTAGAGAATTTATGTATGGTATACTTTATTCGAAGGGCTATGAAGCACAAGGCCCTTCTGCCCGAAATGAACATAATTCTCTTGTTTAGTCTCACAATGTTGAAAATTCAAAAGAAAATTTTTTAAACAAATAATTAATTAATCATTTTATTTATTAATTAATCATTTTATTTAAATTATTAATAAAGCATTTACTGTTCTCCACTTAAAGAGATATATAATCTGATTTAGAGATTAAATAAAAATATACATAAATGGAAGTGAATGTAGAACAAACGACTTAATCAAGAAACTAACAGGAATTTCTCAATCTTCCATAAGCCCTTTTTGTTTTCTTTAGGAAAACTTTACACCGACTAACACAAAAAACATAAAGCGAGAAATGTTTATGTTCATTTTTCAAAATGCTAACTCTATTCTGAACACTGTATTCCTTTCATTTTAAAATAATTTTTTTACTGTTCAACGCTCGCTTGCCTTAACTCCATTGTTGGATTATTAATGATGGACGTTATTTGGTAAGTATACGAAGATTTAAATTTTGAGTTATGGTGCATAAGTGAAGTTAGCAAGCCCTTAACACGAATATTAGTTGTAGGAACGTCCGTTCTGTAGGTTGCAGATCAGGATTTTTTTAAGAGACATGTAAGATGAAATTTTCAAAGATTTTCCAAATTAATCCATATGCATCGAATTTCCGAGAATATTAGGCCTTAGTCGTAGGCCATGTACAAATCTGATACACCTATTTTGTGCTTGTTACACCGATTCAGGCTCGTATACACCGATTCAGGGTAGCTAAACATTGACAAAACATAGGCAGTCACTAGTTTCCTTTTAAAATTTAAAGATTGGATATCGCTACAAGAATGCAAGACTTTCAATTTAGAATAAACACGCTTTAAAAGTGACGATACATGTGACGAAAATTTAATATGCTTATGCTTTTTAGAATTTAATATGCTTAATTAATTTTTAATCTGTCATAAATGAATATTTAGAGTTTGATTCATTTGTTATGTTCAGTCGCTAATCATTCATGGTAATTTTCACTTTTTACTTAATAGCAACTTGTTTACGTTTTGAGACAAATATAATGATTTAAGTCTTGTTCGAGTTGATTGTAAGGGAATGTCCAGTGGAGAAGTGAGCTATTTTCAGTTTAAGATCTATATATCGTTCAGCGAGTTCAAGCTTATCAGAGGGGAAAGTATATATTAACTGTATATCGTCAGCATACTGATGACGATGGCCGTTCTTTATTGATACTCATAACCCAACCCAGAACTCTGCGGCACACCACCATGTACGGCTATACTTCCGGAAATATCATTTTGTAAAGTAACCGTTTCGCTTTTGTCCCACAAGAAATTAGCAAAAAAAATATATTCAAATGTGTAATTAACTGGTTAAGATATGACAATTATAACAAAATATTGTCCTATCGTCACCAGTTAATTCCACATTTCGATATAACCGCTCCATCGAAGTATCTACCTTTTAACTTTCCTACCGAAGTAGTAACCTTGACGAAGGCAATAGGCCGAGTGGGGGAGCTTGCATGTCCTAATGATCCTGACAGCTATCCTGACGGTAGCGTAGCTACCAGAAGGGTTACCCATATCGGACAGGTCAAGGGAGAAGGACCAGACTAAGATAGATTCCCGGTCCCCGGATGGGGATTGAGTCGTGAGGCCAGCAAACTTACACCGGTAAAAACTACATTATTGCTAAAATACCTGGTAAAATTAAGCCTTGGATATTGGATAGAAGACGAAAACAGCAACGAAGTCCATTTTCGTTGCTGTTTTCGTGAATGAATTCGTGAATTGAATTTTGAAACATGGAACATACGAGGAATCCGAAACAAACAGCAAGAAATAATATCAGAATTTATAAATCGCTATATAGATATAGACATCCTAACGGAAGCCAAGAAAAAGGGAAACGGAAGTGAAATATACATAATATATATACATTTATACAATTTATACAATATATATACAATATATATACAATATATATACAATATATATACAATATATATACAATATATACATTTATTCAGAGGAGTCGACAAAATCTGCAGGGCTAATGCGGGGGTATCTATTATGATACACAAAAGATTACAAAGATACATAAAATCATGGGAACCGGCTGACGAACGTATTATTAAAATGACCATACAAATTAGAGGAAGACACATAATAGTGATTGGATTATATGTACCGAATGCTGATGCTAAGTCCCAAGGGAAAGGTAAATTCGAACAGGTCGTACGAAATATAATTGAACAAATTCCAAATCATCATGAAATTATTATAGCGGGGAATCTTAATGGTAGAGTAGCCAGTCAACTAAATAGCCAAAGAGTTGGAAGGCTCGGAGAAGAGGTAGTCCCTGATAATGAAGAAAAAAAACCTTTGTGACCAACATAATCTAAAGCTTACGAACACCAAATATAGCATCATAACATCGAATCAGTTCGGATTCTTATCCAGTAAAAGTTCGAGTGATGCCATATTCTCTGTTCTTAGTGATATCTACCACAATCTTAACAACAAGCTTTTCACAGCAACAGTTTTTTGTGACATTGCCAAAGCCTTCGATTGTGTGAACCATGAGATTCTACTAAAAAACTGCACTTTTATGGAATTCGGGGAACTCCTCAGGAATGGTTCAAATCCTATCTTGGCAATAGAAGGCAGTTCGTCAGGGTAAATGACTACTCTTCCTCCTGCAGAGCGGTGGATGTTGGTGTCCCTCAAGGTTCCGTTCTAGGTCCAATTCTCTTCCTAGTATTTATCAACGATATAACTAATTTAAATATCAGCGGAAAAATTTGTCTCTTTGCCGATGATACTAGTATCACATGGTCCAAACCTAACCTGCCGCTTCTCCACTCTACAATATCTAATGACCTTGCATGTATTAAGTCATGGTACGATTCTAACTGCCTAGAATTAAGTACTAAGAAAACTGTAGTCCTATCTTATAAAGGTACTCTACCGCCTCTTATACTAGACAACAACGTCATTAACCCTGTTGACTCTGTTAGATTTCTGGGCCTCAACATTGACAATTCACTCAAATGGACCTCGCATGTGGAGATCTTAACCAAGAAGCTGTCTTCTGCTTGCTTCGCAATTAGGTCTATTTCCAGAGAGCTAAATCTCCATACTTCCAGATCTTCTTATTTCGCTCTTTTCGAATCACACCTGCGATATGGCCTTCCGTTCTGGGGTCACTCCAACCTTCTCCAACTTGAATCTTTATTCAAGCTACAAAAGAGAGCTATTCGCTATATGTTTGGTTTGAGTAGTAGAGCCCATTGTCAACCCTACTTTAAGAATATCAAAATTTTAACCCTCCCTTCATTATTTATCCTGGAATCCGTTAGCTTAATGCATAAGCACATTCGTGCTTTACTGGAGAGACCACAACACAAACACAGTACAAGGAACTTGGATCAGGATATTTATCTACCCTTACCTAGATCAAAACTTATAAAAAAATCTATATTCTACAACGCGAAAAAAATGTTCAATCTTTTACCTATCCACCTAAAATCAATCACCAATAACTGCAAATTTCGTTCCGCCGTCAAGTCATATTTCCTAGAACGACCTTACTACACTACGGCAGAATTCTTCGGTGATCACTAGTTTTTGAACTGCACACACACCTATTAGCCTCAGCTAGCCTATTGTTATTTATTTAATTGTTTATTTATTGTTTATTTATTTTTTTTCTTTATTTATTTCGTTATTTTTTTTTCTTTTTTTCTCACGAATGTATGTATTTATGTATGTATGTACTTTCTTGATATGTTTTGTTTTAGTTTTTAAGTGACTTATTTATTTATTTATTTATTTTGCCTGTGCTTTGTCCACAGAAATCATGTATTTCTACTGACAATAAAGCAATATATTATACCTTTTTCGCACATCCAGAACATCAAGGCACATCATAGGGCATCCACAAGTATAATTGGTACCAACGCACGAGGGGTTGGAAGTCAATTATAGACTACATGCTTATCAAACAGGTCGCAAAAATTAAGGTCCAGGATGTTTGGCCCCTGATCACTGCCTAGTATAGGCAAAGATCTATATAAGATCTATAATATGCTATATAAGTAGCACAAAATCAAAATAAATCACATGAATGTCACGAGGAACAACGAGAAGATGTAAAAAGAGTTGACATGGAACGTTTTGAACACGACAGTACAAAGTTTCTATACCAAAGACGATTAGAACAGAAATTGGTGCAACAGCAAAAGAGTATAGGAACCGAATATGTCATATCGATCATATCGATCATATCGATTGTGTAATATAACATTTTACACAATGTATAAAGGAAGTTGCCATGGAATCTTTAGGAACGACGGATCTGAAGAGCAAACCATATTTGGTGGGATATAGAAATAGAGCGAATAACAAAAAATATGTCAAAAGCTTATCCAAACTGGAGACCCTGAGATTAAAGAGAGATACAAACTAAATATTAAAGTGAAACAAGAAGTCGAAACAAGAGAAACAGCTCGTGGCTCAAAAAATGCGAATGCGGTTTGTAAGGCGGTAGATCATTTTACAAAATTGTTAACAGAAACAAGGTTACAGTATGTAGAGGAAAATGAACCAATCCACATCGATCGGGAAATCTTGAAACTAGATGTGTCCCTCGTAAAGGAAGCAATCAAAACGACTAAACATAGAAGATCCCCAAGACCTGGAGGAATACATCTGGAATTTGTACGATTTGGTCCTGAAAAACTGAAGGTTAGGTTTAGCGGTGTCTAAAAGGTGCAATTAGTAATTGATGCAGATATTCAAAAAGCCTGGCGAACGTCATATATCACAGCCATACATTAAAAGGGATCACGAAATGACCCACATAATATCTGGGGAATCGCTGTCATTCATACAATAGACAGAATATATTCTCGAATACTGAAGACCCTTATGGAAGGCTATATTAAAGATAAACAACTTGAAGAATAGGCCGGATTTCGAGCGGGTCGCTCATCAATCGACAACCCTCCTTTTCACCCTAAAAATAGCCTTAGAGAAGCATATTCAAAGAGGCAGAAAAACAGGCTTACGATAGCGTCCCGATATCACTACTATGGGAAAGAATGGAGACTAAAAGCTACTACAGGAATAATTTTGCAAGAGTGAAGCTAGGAACAGGGCTGACAGAGAGTTTTAAGACCTCCAAGGGGCTCAGACAAGGGTGATGTCTATCCCCTACTCTTTTTAAAATTCACCCTGACCGATCCCTTACGGGGTGAACAAGAAAGTGTGCACAAATGGGACTGAGAGTGGGAGATGACACGCTCTATAGTTTATACTTTGCTGACGATCAGGTGCAGAGGATGAAGACGATTTGAGGGTATATGGCCAAAAAACTGAAAGAGCAATACGAAAAAGCTGGTCCTCTAGGCCTAGGGCATTGAGATGTTTCCTAAGTCTGCAGTGTCCCGTCATAACTCCTGTCAGGATTCTAAGCTTGTTCCTGCTTACTTTCAGGCAAGCTTTTGTTCTTTTCTGGTTAAAAGATCCCAGCATAACTTTGGACTGCCTTAGCCCTGGAAGTTCTATCCAGGTTTTCATTCATTGTTCTCTTGTTTCTTCATCTAAACTTTTGTGGATGGTGTTCACACTCATGCCGCAAAAGGGTTCCGGACCTCTAAAGGGACTACTGGATCCCTTGCTTGCTAGGTGATCGGCTTCTTCGTTTCCGTCTATACCAGTTTGTCCTGGTACCCAGTATAGCGTTACTTTATTGTTTTTCACAAGCTTGTTTAGCTTTCCCACACAGACCCATACCAGTTTGGATCTGATGGTATATGACCTAATGGTCTTGATGGCTGCTTGGCTGTCTGACAGGATACCAATTCGTTTTTTGCGATAATTCCTGTCGAGGTTAATCTGTGCACATCTTTCGATTGCGTGTACCTCTGCTTAAAAGATACTTGGGAATGTTCCCATGGATTCGAAGTATTTGGTACGAGGTCCAAACACTCCTGCACCAGTACCTTCCTTTGTTTTGCGAACCATCTGTATACCACTTGATAGCATTTTGCTCTATGTGGCATGCTGATTATTAGTTGCTCCAATCGGCTACACTACTACACATTGCTTTGTAGTTTCTCTAAGTGGTATTTGCATACCATTTCGTGTTTTGGTACTTCCAACCAGGGGATTTTGACAGCAAGGCTGTTTTGGTCTCTGTTCCCGATTATTTTACCTCTCACTATTCCTTCCTTGCTGAAAATAAAGAAAATAAAGTGGAGTCAGATCCAGCAGCAGCTCCATTGCTGCTGTCGGACTTGACCCCATCGTCCCCGTGATGCAGACACACGCCAGTCTTCTTAACAATCTTCTCAAGCCGTTTCTTCATAGAGGCATACTTGGTTCCAGCAGGTCTCACTATCATGGTGTACATCCATCGCAGGATTGTTGGGTTACAACTCCACGTTTTTCCTGCCCGATTTCTGCACATCATTAGAGCGCGTTTGGCTTTACCTACCGCTGCCTCAGCGTGTCTATTCCATAAGAGTTTGTTATCGAGTGTGGTACCCAGATACCTTAGCTCTTGTTTGTATTCTACTACCCTCCTATCTAACAGTATGGGCTGTGGACAGTTTAGTTTTTTCCTTCTAATAAATGGTATTATCGTGGTTTTTCTCGGGTTGAGTCTCAGTCCCACTGTTTTAAACCATCTACTAGTTACTTTGAGGCTTCTCTGAAAGATTTCACAGAGCGTTCCCTCAAACTTCCCTCTGGCCATTATGACTATGCCAACGGCGTAACCGTGACATTTGATGTCTAGATCGTTCAGCCCAGCCAGTAGTTCATCAACTACCAGGCATCACATTAGTGGTGATAGCAAACCTCCCTTTGGGTACCCTCGAGTTGTGGATATCTTAATGGTATCTCTTCCCACTTGTGTCTCCGCCGTTCTGGTTCTCAGCATTTCTCCCATCCACTATGAGATAGTGCTGTCAATATTCCTTCTTTCGAGGGTAGCTTTGACAGCCTCCTGTGTGGTGTTGTAAAAGGCTCGCTCTATATCCAAGAAGGAATCGCTACTTCATTTGTCTATAGTGCTGCTTCTATTTCATTTGTCAGCTGATATAAGGCGGTTTCTGTGAATTTCGTTGCTCTGTATGCATACTGACAGTTGTGTAGTGGTGCACTTACCAGCACTATTGTCCTAAGGTAATTATCGATTACCTTCTCCATTGTCTTGAACATAAAAGATGTTAGACTAATGGGTCTAAATGACTTCGGTTGAGTGGTTTCTTTCTACCCCACCTTCGGTATGAATAGTACCTTAGGCCTTCTCCATAGCTCTAGTATACATCCGAACGCTAAACTGCTTCTAAAGATTCTTAGAAGATACGGCATTAATTCTCTCTCCCCTTTTTGTAGGAAGGCGGGAACTAGTCCGTCCTCACCTGGGGCCTTAAATGGTTGGAAAGTGCCAATAGCCCAACTGTTTCGGTTTTCCGTACAGATGAACGGGGCCCTCCTCCAGTCAGCCCGACTTGGTCAGGGATGAGATAACAGAAAGGAAAAATAAAGGTAGGAAAATCATAGGAGCCCTAAATTCAATCCTCTGGGAAAGAATATAAGGAGAACAACAAAAAAGCGACTATGAAAGTATTGTTCAAAGTGCACGTATGGAGCAGAAGTATGGGATATAATAGAAACACTGAAGAGAAAATTTCTTGCAACCGAAATTGATTTTTTTAGGAAATGCTATGGAGCATTGTGGAGCAATGGGAAACGAGGAGATCCGAAATAGAATGGGTAGGGAAAATAATATTTCAGACGAAGTTGAGAAAAAACAACTAACTGACTTCTTTCAGTAGTAATGGAATAGATGAAGCGATGGATACAAGAAACCTAACCGAGCAATAACAATCTCTTGATAGGAGAATATGGAAACCGGTGACCGAGATGCGACGCAGCCGTAGAAATCTGTATAAATGGTGCTTATTACCCCATATTGTACATTAATCCAATGTTTCTATACGTGTGGAAATATGCTCTCTAGCAAGCAACTTTTAATTATATGAGTAATAACTGGAAGTATCCGAGGCAAGCAAATCTTTATAATGTCAATATTTATTTCATCAGAGCCCATTCAATCTTCTGGGAAAATAATATAAGGAGAACAACAAAAAATTATAGTACTAGATATGTAGTAATGTAATGATTATGTTGTAAATATCAGTTTCAATTACCGGCTTTAGGTTCAATAAATCTGGAACGAGACACGAGACGAGATTTTCAATTTTCGCGAGAGTTTCAAAAATCTCGTCCCGCTCTCGTTTGTTGTGTAAAAAATTACTCTCGTCTCAGTCTCGCTCTCGATTTAGGAACCGTTAGTTTTTATCTTGCTCTCGCTCTCGTAACCGTTAGTCTCGTCTCTCTCTCGCTCTCGTAACCGTTAGTCCCGTCTCGCTCTCGCTCTCGTAACCGTTTGTCTTGTCTCGCTCTCGTTACCGTTTGTCTCGTCTCGTCTAATCTCGCCAAATATCGTTCATGCTAGAATTTATTGTTAAGATAGTCCAAATCGAGGTAATCATTCATTTTATTGTAAACTAATCACTGTCTCTTTACATAAATTTTCTATTTGGTTACCATTAATTTCTTCTAATTTCGCTTTGTTCCATCCATATGAAAATGTAGCGATAACACACCATAAATGTCTGTTTATATAAACCTTCTATTTTGTTGACGATTTAAAATTAATAATAAAGACGAACATAATTTGAAATTGTCTACGACATTTATTTCATATTACGAAATCTACTCTTTTAATTGTTATATAATGAAATGTAACTTGCTCGAGCCGGCAGTTCAAGCCTAGCAAGAAAATATTACGGCTGCCCGTATTAGAATCAAATATTGAAGAAGAAATATAACCGGGATCAGAAACGAGAATCTCGTGTCTGGCGAGAACGAGACCACATGCGTTCTCGCTCTCGCGAAAGCGAGACCACATAAGTTCTCGCTCTCGCGAGAGCGAGACCACATACGTTCTCGCTCTCGCGAGAGTGAGACCACATGCGATATCGTCTCGTTCTCGCAAAAAAGCCCTAATCTGGAATGCCTCTTATAAAAGTATATTGATAACTGAGAAGAGTGTTTTCATCAACTTCTTGAGCGAGTTGGTTAGCAGACCCCACAAAATAGTTGTTGTATATCCGTGATACTACCCAAAAATTCTGGCAGGGCTAGTTGAGGCCTGAGCAAGTAGTATTCATGCTCTTTAAACCAAATCAATATTAAAAATATTAAATAAATACAATTGTTTTAGATTAAAACATACCAAGTTGTGGAAATTCTTATAAAAAAAATATATATATATATATATATATATATATATATATATATATATATATATATATATTATTAATTTTTTTTAATGGGACTTAATAGGAAAAAATTGTTATCGGATATAACATGTTTCAAGAGTAACATAGATTTTTATTAATGTTTAATTGTGAATATCATATAAATCCTAACGAAAACAAATCATCACAAATCATGGTTGATTTACCAAAATGTCACATATAGTAATCAACGATTTGAAGATTATTAATTAATACCATAAACAAATATGTAGTTCAAAATAGGAATCATGAAATCCAAAAGACAACGGTCCTCCAACCATTAACTATAAAAAAAGATTGGTGCTGAATCAGGCAAAAAACAAATCGTGTTCACGATAAAAAACATAGTAATTATTGAAACAGAAGAAGATCGGTTAGGCTTACCACATACAATAAATAAATATGTATAATTGAATGAAAAAGTAATAACGAAAACCGTTTTTGGGGCCCTCCGCCACGATTTCCACAATAATTAAATATTATTAATACATAGTAATTTACAACTTACAATGAATAAATATGTATAATTGAATCAAAAAATAATAACGAAAACCGTTTTTTGGGGGCCTCCGCCACGATTTCCACGATAATTAAATATTATTAATACATAGTAATTAAAAATTATCAACGTAATCTAAGCCTGCAGGGAAGATAATGCGTTTAAAAAATCCAACTACTGGGTTTTGCTTCAACAACAACACACGAAAAAATATTAATTAAATTTAACTGTTTTAATTAAACAAATATCACGCAGAGTTTTCATATTAAATTTTTCGAAAAAAAATCTTAAACACACACAGCGCATAAAATATTAAATATAATCTGATAATAATACAAAAACATTCTGTACGTAGGCCTATATGCATCCATATATATATATATATATATATATATATATATATATATATATATATATATATATATATATATATATATATTCCCCATACCATTCCCCATCAATTTATGTCATTATTTATGTTAATTGAATTTTATGGCTATAACGATTTTATATTATCAAGAAATGCTTCTTGTCCATGGTTTTATTGATTTTTTTCTTCCACACTGACGGAATTTTACGATTGCGCCGTGCTTTGTCGATAATTATCATAATTCCCGGTTTTACTATCTGATTTTAATTGCTTAATATTGTTGGGCTCGAGGGCCAACGATTTTTCTCATTTATAAAGCGTCGGCGGTGATGAAGGATGTTTTGGTTTTGATAGCAGATCGAACATAATTTCACACTATACTGTCTAAATAGTTAATGCAAATAGTAAATTTGATCTCGTGAAGATTCAATACTTTTTAATTAGAAGGCAAATATCGTTTTCTTGTTTCAATGTAGTTTGATGTAATTTGATGTTCGTTTAGCTTTCCTTTTCCTTTTTTTTCATTTAACAATGTGGGCTCAGGGAGTAAGCTCTTAAAACATTGCGGCCTGTTGCCCTATTGTGTTCCCGGAATAGGTCCAGTCTCCGTATTAGGTCTAGGAGTCTATATGGCATTTTCTCACCTGCATCTCATTTGCTGTAATGCTAAGCTTGTGTCTCCGACGTGCAATTACTACGCAATGGAAGATTATATGGGAGACAGTTTCATTCTCTTCATGGCATAGTCTGCATTGTGGTTCATCTTTCCAAATCCCCATTTTGTGCAGATGGTCTAGCAATGTCCTGTGAGTAGGCCCGCAACAATTTTAATATGTTTCCTTGACCGTTGCAGGATTTCATCAGTTAAAGAAACTGATGAATTTTCTAGCATTTGCTTGCTGTGTTTCTGATCATTTATTTTATCCCACTGTCGCCGGTGCTTCGCTAAATGTTAATAGATTCCATTTCGGGCCAAGGTATTGGTAATGTAGGAGTCTCTGTCACTGTAATGTGCTATACAGTCCTGTAATATAGGAGTCACTGATGTTTGCTTTGTTAGTACCATCCTTTGCTAACTTGTTCGCCATTTCGTTCCCTGTGGCTCGATACCCAAGCAAGTGTGACGTTGTGCTGCTTTGAGGTCTTTAAGGTTTTCACGCTATGGCATTAATAGCAACTTGACTGTGAAAATACGGATATTTCTACTTTTGAGTTTGAGTCCATCTTTAGATTTGTATTGCACGTGCTCCATTGTATTGCACGTGCTCCCAGGGACACATATAAACTATACCTAAGTCGTCTGTATACTAGTCCAGCCCATCTTGACTTGTGTTTGGGTTCTTGCTCTATGTCCGACGTAGCTTTATTTTGAAGGGTAGATCGAAGCTTTCTTAGCATTGAGTCTCCCTCAATATTGAGGTTTGGCTCTGATATTACATTCGTTAACGTTGTGTGCCCTGACCTGGCCAGAGGTTCCCAAATACCATAACATCTTCATCTAAAGGCTCCTATCCTTGCCTCACCTATGGAAAATATATCTAGTGGAGAAGAGCCAATCATGATCTCCAGAGCTGCAGTTGGGCCAGTTCTCAACGATCCTGTAATTAAAACCATCCTTAGATTTTTATGGGCACATATCGCGACAGAATGTCGTGGCACGTGATCCCAGGTTCACATCTAAACTATACCCCAGGAATGGTCCGTTGATTCTTGCGCCAGTTCCACAGTCCTTTTTGAAGACCTCTGTATACTAGTCCAGCCCATCTTGACTTGTTTTTGGTTTCTTGTTCTATGTCTGCAACGAAGTTGTATTTTGAAGGGTAGATCGATAGCTTTCCTGGCATTGAGTCTCCCTTAATATTGAGGTTTGGCTCTGATATTACATTCGTTAACGTTGGTGCTCTGACCTCGCCAGAGCTTCCCAAGTACCATAGCATTTTCATCTAAAGGCTCCCATAGTTGCCTCACCTATGATAAATATATCTAGCGGAGCAAGCAAGGCCTATCATGACCTCCAGAGCAGCAGTTTGGGCAGTTCTCAACGATCCTGTAATTACTAAGGAGACCAATCTTTGAACACTATAGAGTTCCTTTATGGCCTGCTTTTGCTTCAGTTTGGTCCACCATACCGTTAAGCCATTTGTCAGGATGCGTCAAACTACCGTGGTATACAGCCAGTATGCCACGCTTGGTTTTAGTCCCCTTGATTTGCAATGTATTCTTTTGAACACCATTAATGCCATTTAACACTTATTGGTAGTTTTCTTAAGAAGTTGATTCCATGTCAATTTGGCATCCAGGGTTATACCTAGATACTTTAATTTCTCACTTACCTGTAGACGCTCATTGTAGAAAATTTGGAGCGTTAGCCCCTCCACCTTTCTCATTTTTGTGAATGGTAGTAGAGTGGATTTTAGAGGATTTACTCGAAGATGCACACCTGCACCATCTCTCTACCTCGTGCAGTAATTTTTTCATGAGCTCTGCTATTACTTTAAGAAATTTCTCTGTGATGAGGATGACTATGTCATCTGTATATCCGTGGGTGTAAAATTCTTTGTTGTTTAGTGACACAAGAAGGCACTTGACAATCATGTCCCACAGGCACATTCATTATTTCTACCCTGCAACATGGATCTTATCCATCTAATTGAAATTGGATTGACTATGTTGTTGAATGAGGTGTAGTCAAGCGCTCCTTTAATGACAAAGAAGGCATCAAGTGCGAATTCTTTGTTTTCCAATGTGTTTTCTATTCCTACCACTAATTGGCGAAGAGCAGATTCACACGTGTTTCCTGGTTGATAAGTATGTTGTTTAGAGTGTAAATGCCTGTCCATAAGACTGGTCTCCCACAGATGTTTTTCAACTAATTTCTTTAACGTTTTCAATATGAATGTGGTTAGGCTTATTAGTCTATACCTTTTCATGACCGCGTGCCACTTTTCTACAATATAGTGGTGTAGTGGTGAACGCATCCGCTAGCTATACATGAGATCCCAAGTTCAACCCGGCCAAACCGTGAAAATTTTACAAGGAGCTATGCTGTGGCCCCCGTGGAAAGCAAACTACCACAGAGTAATTCTGTCAAGTAAACCTCTATTGTGCCTTTCCGAACCGGCAATAAACTGCTATCCCGTCACGTATATTAGTGGATGATTCGTTCCACAAGTATGCGCCGAGAGGTTGCCTAAGCTCTCAGATTGTTCGGCACCTTAAGAAATCATTATTTAACAGGCGATGACGTCGCGTAGCTAAGTGTCGCGCATATGGGAATCAACCTTTAGTATAATATAATACCGTATTAGCTTGAATATGATGTTGAAAAGTATAAAAGTCCATCCCGATTTACAAAAATAAAGGGTCACCAATCTGTTTTCAAAGCCAATTTTAAACAAAAATTTAAGACAGCATTTCTGACTCGATTATCAAGTTTCTTGGAAAGTAATAACATGCTGGCAAACAGTCAACACGGTTTCTGGAAAAGTAGCTCGACTGATACTGCTCCTTTGGATAGTATTATTTTTAGAATTACTTCTCGTAATTGCAATCAGGAGGTTCTTGCTTTATTTTACGACTTAAGTAAAACATTTTACTCTTTTGATCAGAAGCACCTTCGACAAAAAAATATAAGATGTTGGAGTTAGAGGCGAACTGGGTGAAATCTTCCTTGCATCAAAGATGACGAACAGTGATCGTAAACGGTTCAAAATCGGAAGGAAGCGTGTGATACCCCAAGGCTCTCTAATTGGAAAAACTCTATATTAATATTGAAAAGTTTTAATAACATCCACTTTGGGATAGCTTTACTAATTAAATCAAGGGAGGGACACGGAAATCTTCTATTACTCTTTAGCACACAGTGCTCAAGATGCATTGTGTGAGCCTTTCGCTACGACAAAGCAAGTAAGTATTGTTGTAGTATCTTATATTATTATATTATTATATTTCTTATATTATTGTAGTATCTTTTGCTTTGACGTAGCGAAAGGCTCACACAATGCATCTTGAGCGCTGTATGCTAAAGAGTAACAGAAGATTTCTGTGTCCCTCCCTTGATTTAATTAGTAAAGCTGTCCCAAAGTGGATGTTATTAAAACTTTTCAATTTTGAGTAGTTTTGCTGTTAGAAATAGTTGTCAATTAGAACTCTATATTAATGATCTGACGCAAACAAGGAATGTTCAATGCAATTATATTTTGTACGCTGACGTTACCATTTTAATATCTAATCCAGACATACACGAGTTAATTAAAAGTAGCAAAATTAAAATCGGGAACGTCAGGATGATGATGTACAAATCTTTAATGGACTTTAAATATACGCAAACCTTACATCATGATTGTAGTTTACTTCTAAGATTTGATCAAAAATCACCCAAAAGGGGCAACGCTTGATCAAAAGCTAAAATGGGTGCTAAATCATATTGTGCTAACATGTTCGACATTAAGTACTGTGTGTCATGCGATGCGCAAACTAAAAGAATGTGTAAAAGTCGATGCAAATATTTTACCACGCCATCGTTCAGTCTAGCTTGTCACACGGTCTGATATTGTGGGGTTAGTGGCAAATATTGATGAGGTATTATGAGCGATGTTCAATGTACATCCTCTTCCTGACGGTATTTGTTCATCAAGCACAACATTTTAACGCCACCCTCCTTCTCCCGCGTGCCAATAATAATTTCGAACATGTCAGCTGTGACACGCGTGCCATAGGTTCGCCACTGCTGGTCTATACGATTTAGCCTGGATGTAATCTAGACGTCCGAATTTTTGTATAAATACCACTTTTAATTATCGCGCAAAGTATCGCTCAAATAACATATTGATACAAAACAGAATAAATTGACATTTATCATTAGTTAGATATCCAAGGATATGGTACATATATTTAACTATAGTCAAATATAATGCAACAATTAAACCATGGAATATAACAATAAAACCATGGAATATAAATCTGGTTAATATTGGATTGTGCAGGTTAATATTGAAGAGCACTATTTCATCACTCCTGATGAAAGACTGGGTGGGTAATTCCTTCCAAAACTATTTCATTACTCCCTTGAAATATGGGATATTATATATAAATTTTTACATATTATTTTAATTATACATTTTTTTTTATACATCTTACATATAAATTAACTTCCTTAACTCGAATTTTTCCATAACTCGTAGTAAAAATTTGTGCAATGGTAAAATTTAACATACAAAATAATCTCTATAACTCCATTTTTTTAACCGTCGCGTATTTTCCAAAATTTATGATACCGTATATTGCCTACCATAAACCGTCGATAGTGTCGATAGTGTAGTCCTCGGGCAGATTACAAAATATTTTATTTTTCATATTTTATGATCACCAAAAACTAAAGCAAATCAAAGAATTTACAAGCGGGTGTGGTTTAGGAAGATTACAACAGGATATTATTCTCCCGATAATCGGTAATCCAAAAGGAGACGATATAATCGAAGATGACCTACAAGGTGTTATATATTATAGAAATCAATTAAAAATTACTGACTTTTTCAAAAATATAATTAATTAAAATTATTTTTAATTAATTATAATTATATAACGTCATATGAATAATCTATACATATTTCTATTTTGTTTCTTGTTTATAAATATATACATATGTATTTAATTTGAATAAATTGTGAATAGTGTATTTTACTCATTTTATAATTATGTATTTCTATAACTCCAATATATATATATATATATATATATATATATATATATATATATATATATATATATATGTATATGTATATACATATATATTCATAATTTCATTTGAGGTTGTGGTTTCCATGCAACTGGTTTACCGTCTAGTATTGTCTCTCTAGTTCTGTCTGTCTAGGGTTCGCGACCGCCGGTCGTGGTGTGATGGTGTTTGTGTTGTTTGTGTGTAACCAAACTGTTATTGTAATCTATATATTGTATATTGCTATCTGAGAAAAGACTCAATTTGTGTGTAGGATAAGTAAAGAGATATTGACTCGTGTTTTGTGTGTTGTTCTTAAGAGATAAGTACTCAGAGTGTTCTACACGTTTTTCTTTTTCATATTTTCTATTTTCCCATTAACGTATATATAAGTATTAAGATCTTAGAGAACTTGTTTTAGTTTCTTTTTTTTTCTTTTTTTTAACCGCATAGTGAGAATTATCCCGCGCATTCTTTCTTTCGCACGAAAAAATTTATCTTATTAAACCTACGTGGAGCACACAATATTTTAAACAACTATAGTAGCTAATAGCTCATAGCGCTAGGCACCGAACTCTTGCGCCGCCAAGCCGGTTTTGATACACGCGCTTGGCAGTTCGTCTTTTAACGAATACTATTCCGTCCTTGCCTCTTTTTTGACGAATGTGTATGCTATTCCCTTTGATTTAAAACCAGAGTATATACCGGGTCTTTGCTATAAGACAAGCTCAATTTATCTGTAACTGCAGCTTTACGGTGCAGCATAATGGAAGGAAACGAAGAACCTAATGGAAGTAACCCATTCTTGAGGAGAGAAGGCGTAAAACGGTCACCACCCGCCAATCCAAAGATCAGAGAAAGGTCCTCGTTAACGGAAAAATGAGACTACAAGAAAATTTAACCACTCCATAGAGTTGACCTACAATCTTCCCCGGTAGAGCAGCCTACCAAGAGGAAACGGCAAAATATAAACAGGCACGAGCCTAGCGAAGAAACGGGAAAGGAGCTAGAAACTATTACTAAGGAAGTAATAGCGAAAGCAAATGAACTGAGGATGCTTGTAAAGGCGAACTCAAATACAAAACCTGAAGTTAAGAAAGCAACCGATGAGATGTGTACATTGGCAGATGCCCTCGAGAGAATATGGATAAGTGGGCAATTGACTCAACATGCTGAGAATGAATCTAGTCCTAAATGGAGGCCTGTTACCAAAGATACTAGCACGCAGACAAGAGAATCGGAAAACGACAAAGAAAAGGAGTGTCTGGAAACATTACTACAGGAAATAGACAACGGTAACGCCCTTGATGAATTTATAGAGGTAGAACAAAAAATATGGCCCCAAAAAGCCTTTCGTACTGCGAAAGAAGGGCAAGGAAATGCGCTGCTAACATCCACAGAATGGGACTTTGCCTGGTGCATTGCCGAAAACCTAAATCCTGACGCAGGTGTACCCAAAGCACTCCTCAAGGCGTATGCCAGACCCATAGAAATGTCCAAACAAGACATTACAATAGGGAAAGTGGCATATTTGAAGCACACAATGGAAGCACCGTCGAATTATGACATCACCACAATAAACGACAAATATGTTTACCAAATGGTTATGGAGGAAAATTCAGTAGGACACGTGGAGGTACAAACTATTTTTAGCTGTCTACAGACATTGAAAAAACTCATACAGTACAGCGGTAGAAATAAAATCGCTATTTATAAGCCTACCGTAAAGAACTTGTTAACAGTGAAAAAAGCAATAGAATTCACCTTTGCCAGTACAAATATTGAAGTGAGAATCTATAACAAGAAAGTACATTCTGATACTAACATAGAGCCAACGCCATCGAAAAACGACACAAATTGGACAGAGATTGTAAAAAAACCTAAGCAAAAAAGGACAGAGGATCCGAGGAAAAAAATACTGATACAATTTTTGTAAAAGAGGAAGGGCGATCATATTCTGATCTGGTCAAGATGATACGAAATGAAATTTACACCAAAACATCAGGAATAGTCATCACAAAGATGCGCCAAGTCAAATCAGGGGAACTTTTACTAGAGGTAAAAGGTGGTCAAGGACAGGATCTGAGGAAAAGCAGATCACAAAAGTGCCCAACAGCAAATGTGCGTGCCATGACTGACAGCGTAATACTGCACGTCAAGGGCCAAGACGCTGTTACTACAGCAGCCGATGTAGAAGACGCTATAAGAGAACACCTCGACATTGGTGAACATGAGAACAATGTGGAGGTAAGAAACCTAAGACCGTGCTATGGGGAAAACCAGATTGCAATAGTAGCACTTCCAAAAGTCCAAGCTCTAAAGTTACTCGATAGAAACAGAATTAGAATTGGACTTGTTGAATGTAGAATAAGGCCACAAAAAAATCTTACCAAGTGCCACAGATGCTGGCAGATAGGACATAGCGCAAAAGAGTGCAACGGACCTGACAGACAAAAACTCTGATCAAGATGCTGCCAAGAAGGCCACATTGCCAAACAGTGCCAAGGCGAAGAATTATGTTCGCTTTGTCAAAGTAATTTCTAAAAAGCGCTGGCGGAGGCAAGGCAACACCAAACAAATTCAAAATGTTGAAAGTTCTCCAATTAAATGCAATGAGATTGGGGTGCATGACCTGTTGCATGTCACAGTGTCTGAGTTAAATATTGATATCATAATACTAAGTGAGTCAAACAAAAAAATAATAAGTAATACAAAATGGTATGCAGACCAAAATAAAGACACCGCCATAAGAGCCATAAACAAAACTATCCCAATATTAGGCAGTGGATGTGGAACGGGCTACGTTTGGATAGAGACAGCAGAAATGATATTCTATAGCTGCTACTTTTCGCCCAACAAAAATCTGGACCACTTACAAAAGGCATTGGACGATCTGAACGACTCCATGCAAAGCCAACGAAAACCAAAACTTATAGCCGGCGATTTTATTGCGAAATTACCATATTGGGGCTCACCAAAAATGGATCCACGTGGCGATATTGTAATGGACTGGATCTCTAGCATGGACCTGTATCTAAAAAATGAAGGTAATGAACCAACTTTCCAGCGCAGGGAGTCCCAGTCGATTATTGACCTCACACTCACAACTAATAATTTAGCGAACAAAATAGAAAACTGGAAAGTCCTACAGAGGTAATCCTTAAGTGACCACAACTATATCTTCTATGCGATTAAAGACTGTGAAACGTGCATTTGCCCCAGGTACATGGGTAATAGGAGATGGTCCACCAGAACAACGCCCGCAATATTACAAAACTTCGGCCTTAATCTTGAGGAACAAATAAAAAAGCCACAAGACCGCACAGCAGAGTCGTTTATAATAACACTAAGCAAAGCTTATGAGGCAACATTCCCACAAAAAAAAGCGGTTTTAAACCCAGGCGTGTCTATTGGTGGAACGATAAAATCGCCTCTTCAAGAGCAGCTTGCATTGCGTCTAGACGCATATATCTGCGCAAAGGAAGAAAGAATCCAGACCTAGCTTTCAGGGAAAAATACAGACAAGAATATGTAGCTGCCAAAAAGTCTCTCAGACAGAAAATAAATGTTTCTAAACGTGTTCACTGGCAATACTTGTGCGAAAAAAATAACGAAGATACCTGGGGGGATGCGTATAAAATCGCAATGCGAGGGCTGAAAATAAGGCACCCAATTTTACAGGTTCTGATGGAAAAGATGTTGGAGGTGGTAGACAAACTGCTCCCCACTCATGAGGAGCCGAGCTGGCAGCAACCCAACGTGAATTTTACGTCCCATTTACGGAAGATGAATTGCTAAGAGCCAGCCAACGTATTCGTAATGGTAGAGCGCCAGGACTAGACGGACTACCACCTGAGGCTCTAAAAGCCGCAGTGGATAAGTTCCCAACATATGTCCTAAACGTAATGAACCATATAGCTAGCGATGGGATCTTTCTCGACGACTGGAAAACAGTCAAGCTGGTGCTAATTAAGAAAGGTGATAAAGCGCCACAGAATCTTCCTCATATAGGCCCCTCTGCCTCTTAGATGTTTCGGGCAAACTCTTGGAACACCTGATACTTTGTAGACTAAAACTAGAACTTAGGTCAGGCAAACAACTGTCAGAAAAACAATATGGCTTCCGAGAGGGAAAATCAACAGTAGACGCTATAGCAAAAGTCATTGAAGTAGCAAAAAAGCGCAAGCGGGCACGCAGAGAACTAGAAAGTTATGTGCCCTTATCACTCTTGACGTAAGCAATGCTTTTAACTCAGCTGCCTGGCAAAACATTCTTGAGGAGCACTCAGCAAGAGGTATCTCACCATACCTGCTACGTCTGGTACGAAGTTACCTATATAATAGGAAAGTTGTTCTCCAAGAAAACAACAAATTAGTAGAGCGGGCGGTCTGTAGTGGGGTGCCGCGGGGCTCTGTTTTGGGACCGACACTATGGAATGTCCTTTACGACGGAGTACTCAGACTGAAGCTACCGGAAGGTGTGGACATCGTGGGCTTCGCTGATGACTTGGCATTTGTAGTGTCGAGGAAGACGGAAATGGAAACTATGTCGTATTTACTGTGGCGCATACCGTTTTTGAGTGTGACAAGGTGGATACCTGAAAGGGATAAATGGAAGGATAAGACTGGACAAACACTAGACCCATCAACTATGGTTGAACAAATGATCTCGCCGGAGGACTTATGGGCAGATACATCTAGCATGTTCCAAGACATCATGACAATAAAAATGCTAGACAAATCCTCACTTGTCTTCTCTCTATAGTTTTTGTATATCTAGTACTGTTTGTTTTCTTAAACTAGTATTTTTTTATTATTCTTTGTTTAATTGAAGCTATTTCGGCTTGTCCATGTAGACTTCTTCATAATAAATTGTATATATTAATAAATTAAAAACATTGTAATAAACGTCCATAAATTATTAAATTCTAAATCGCATTGATACTCAATTTTCACTAAATTACACTTAATCTATGTAATTTCCAGTACTTTATAATAGAATACAGGTTTGAATTATTTTTGATTTGAATAGTACGAAGTTAACTGAAATATAAACTAATAGGCAATAAATCGTTACAATGATGGTAATAATTATTAATTGAATTCTAATATGAAATATCTTACAAGTAACAATTTGCATGAATTATCTCTATTAATCATAGCATAAAATTAATGTATTCAATCACCTTGCTAGGCAGTGATAAAGATAAGTGTATAGAAAAGAAAATCTTCCAATGTTTGGTTCTTAGTATCTTTATCCCAAACTATTCTAATTGTAAGTCAATTTTGTTTACTTTTAATTGTTTTCACTTTAGATCTAGACAGACTAAACAAGAATTAAATAGACGATTAAATTGTGCAGACGAGATTGTACAGATCACACTAGATAGGCAAGTGTGCGTTGACAAATATAGCTCTTTAACACTAAATAGATGAGTAATCAAGTCTAGATATAGCACGCTAAACATTCTCAAAATTATTGTTTGTAAGTCGTAAGTTGAAAAAAGTTTCTGTGTTTTATATCAAAGAAAAGATAAATTTTTAAATAATGCTCGTCTCCCATCGCTTCCCAATTTCGATTAATCTCGAAAATAAATGTCGATTATTAAAAATATGTTTTTTGTTAGTTCTGTTTCAGATGGATTACTGCATTAATAGTAGAAACGTGTGAATCGTTTATAACAATTTGCCTTAAGAATAATTTCCAGTTAACTGGAAATGAGATCTTCATTTAGACAGTCCTTCAGAACGCTACAATTTAACATAGACGTTATGTAGGGAGCAGCAGCTGAAATCCGACAAATGTCTGTGCGGTAAGTTTTTTATTACTCTGTCTGTCAGTCAGTTTCACTGACGCCCTGCTGGGAACTAACCTTTGCGTGTAAATTATGTTAGATTTTCATATTTCAATGTCTGATATACGATCTGATAAAGAGTGTAATAAATATTACGTACAGATCTCAAGGAACGTTCTACAAGCGTTTTCAAATTACAACTGTCGACGTCGAAACGAAACAAATCGTGAAATTACTTTTAATTTTCCGTTTCGAAATTTATTATAATTACATATCTAAATGCAAATCCTATGTTTCTTATATTAAAATATATTATAATAGTTCTATCTCGAGTTGCAACAGATATAATTTGGACTTTTCCTTCATATAAATATTTCGTCTTAGTTTTTGCCTTTATAGTAAAGACACTTAAGACAAAGAGAACTAATCATGAAATGACCATAATTGCTTGTTTAGTCTTATTTAATATTTGGTAAAAATGTAATTAAGAAAACGATCCTTTTAAACATTCTACATACAGGATTAAATGAAATTGGACGTTTTATTACGATTGCAAAACAATAACAATAATGTATTGTCAGGAAAACGCAGTAATTGAATTGTACGTCGAACATTGCACAACGAAATGGGTTTAGTACGTACTTAACATTAACGATTAAGAATTTACCTCAATTTATCGTGTAATGGCTTAGCATAATTGCTTTTTATTTTTCTTTTCACACACATAAACTGCAAATATTTTTCTTCTTAAATTATTATTTATTTAATATGCGAAAAATATTGAATTATGGTATAACCTCTGATTAGTTATTTTTGCATCTAAATCTAAAATTATTTTTCTTGAAAAATTGAACGATCAAACGAGCCCGCCGAAGGCGGGCGAAGTTCGATCGTGATTATACGAAACGTCTCGTTCTCGATGATTTGTATTAGTATGCTCGTCATTGCTAACATTTCACACTTTTTAGTGTTTGAAATTTGGCGCCTCGGCTAGTATGCTAGCCGGCCCGGACCTGTACAGTCATATTTTTAGAGATTGTTGTAGTTGAGTTTTCCCTGCAAGATGATCTAGGGTATGTTTATTAACGGGTACATGTAGGGAGGGAGATTGATCATCTTCGAACGAGACGTTTCGTATAATCACGATCGAACTTCGCCCGCCTTCGCCGGGCTCGTTTGATTGTTCAATTATACTACATGTCTCGTTCACGATGATTTGTAGACTTTTAACGTATAGGAAAACTCATTCATTTATCATGTTACATGACTGGAAACCATAAAGAAAAGAGTTACCGTGCGTTAGATAATACATATTTTTCGAACGTATCGATATTATCTTGGATCGGGCGATTGTAAAGTTTTGCGAAGGTCTGTGACCGTCGAGGCCAACCAGCAGTACGTCTGGTTGTGTATATATTCACTTCCAAAACCAGCCACTGATACTGCAGCATATATTGTACTATGTGCTGTGAAGTGATTTGAATCAATGCCTGCTTTAGACAGCAAAGATTTTTCCCAGTGACCAATCGTTTGAGAAGTTACGTTTTTGTAAGGCTTGATGTTTGATATGAGTAATTTGTTGTTTTGCTCATTTCTTAGGTCTTTTGTCTTATTCAAGTAGTGAATTACAGCTGTAGCGGCACATAGGCCAGGTTGTTCTTTATACAAAAGGTAGTATAAGCTCTGACTTATTTCTTCCTGGCTTGGACATTTTTATCAGGTCTGGTATTTTTATTGTTATTTTTTATTTGTCCATGGATATGTTTTTTATATTAATTAGTGCGATATTTTGCTCTGCTGTAGATAAAATAAGCACCGTTGATACTTTTTCTGCTGCACCTTTTAGCTGCTTTTAGCTACTTTTAGCTGATTTAATCAAGCCAAGTCATTAAAAACTGGTGGCCCCTGTACTTGCATATTTAAACCTTGTAGTCGTTCCTCAAACATTCCCCTGAAGAATCGGGACAGCAGTTTATCCTTACCGAGATCTTGAGTAGAGATGAGTGATATAGCTGATCTGTTGCAGTTCAAAGTCCCACAGCTTGCTCCGTTTTCGAACGGAGCTAACTAAACGTCTAACTTTCCGTTAGAACACGTATTATAGTATATTTACGGTGATTGCGTTAAATATTGGAATATTTTTTTATGTAGAAAATTTCCGCCATAGCTTTAAGGTACCTTGGTATTGTTTGAGTGTTGATGGTGTTATGACCTTGATCATGATTTCTGTAGATGCTTCATTTATTCCTTTACTTAGGAGCGCTTTGCGGACAAGTTACCTGCAACCAATGAAAGTTTGTGTGCCAGTAGATGTATTTCTTAGTAGATGTATAACTTTATTGATTTTTTCAAATGACTCTTTACATAGCTCCCATTCAGTATCTATGTTAGTGATTCTCGATGCTAAACCCTTTAACTCTTTATTCATAACTGACGGGATGTATGACGCTTAAATCCAGATTTGTCACCTCTCGCACCATTGCCAGACCTCTATTGCTAATGCATTTAAGTGGGGATATTGAATGCCGCCTGTCCTATTGATATAGGAAATTGCTGACGTATTATCAATTCTTAAGAGAATTAAAAAAAATAAGATACTTTGTTCGCGAAACTTCTTAGACCAAAGAACGCTGCTAATACTTGTAGATAGTTTATGATAAATTTTCTTTCCTCTTTCGTCCAGAAACCATGAGCGTTTACTTCATAACAGTGTGCACTTCACCCGGTCAGAGATGCATCTGAAGATATCTCAAGTTTAAACTGAAGTGTTCTATTTAGGTTAGAACCTGTTGGTGTATTTTTTCCACCAATACAGTTCTTCCGTTATTAGTTTATTGACATAATTTCTACTGTCTTAGTCGTTTAAAATTAAGTCACTTAAAATTAAGGCTAGTTATTTTTGCCTCTCTAGTCTTTTACAGTAGATGGATCCATATGCCACCCCTGGGCAAGCTGCCGTCTGTCAACACAAGTCTAAAATCTACTGATTTTATAATAAAAGCAAAGCATTTGCATATCTGACTTGGTGTTTGTGAACTTTTTTGGTGGTTTATGACAAGGCCCAATTGTTCCAACATGTTTTTCACCAAATTTGGTGAATTTTTTCAGGATTCATACGAATTTCCCACAATTAATTGATCATCAAGGTAAATAATTGATAAAGTACCTAGTTGTCTGTATAAACAAAAGGACTTGTGCATAAACCAAGGGGAAGGCATAAAAAACTGAAGAGCTGCCTCTTAAATTAAAATTTTTAAAATAGGAATAATGTAGTAAATATCTTTTAGATCTATCAAACACATATATGATCCAATAGATATGAAGTGTTTGGTGGACTTAATATCTTCCATTTTTAAAATGATTTTTTTTTTAATAATAAATCTACTGGAGCCATCTGGCTTGTCAACTAAGAACAAAGAGGAAATTAATTCATTATCTTTATTTTGACAAGGCTCCATTACATTTTTAGCTAAGAGCTTATTTATTTCATGCCTACTTTTTATAATACCATTTTTAGCCCAATTTTGGTCTGTTAGTGGTTTTGTTTGATATGGATTTCTCTTGATGGTATTTTATAAGACAAATCGTCCCTTCAGACAATCTAGGACAAATTTATCCTAGGTAATTTATTCCTATTTTAAAGGGACTAAATACTCTTTATGTGATACTGGTTTCATATGGAAACTCATATATCTTTTTTGTTCTAGAGACAGTTTGTCTTATGGACAGTCTGTCGTATAGACAGTTTGTCATATAGACAGTTTTTGTACAAAAACATATTTAAGTGTGAATGAACACTTAAGCATTTTTTAAGTAAATGTCTCGTATGGAGACTAAATACTTTTTATGTGTGTGATATTGGTTTCGTGTGGAAACTCATATATCATTGTTATACAGAGAGTTTGTCGTATAAACAGTTTGTCAGCTGGACAATTTGTCGTATAGACAGTTTTTGTACATGATGTTTTTGTGTAAAAACATAGTTAAGTGTGAATGAATGAACACACTTAAACATTTGTTAAGTAAGTGTCTCGTATGGAGACTAAATACTTTTATTTATGTGATATAGGTTTCGTGTGGAAACTCAAATATCTTTGTTATGCAGACAGTTTGTCATATAAACAGTTTGTCGTATAGACAGTTTGTCATCTGGACAATTTGTCACATAGACAGTTTTTGTACAAGTTGTTTTTATGCAAAAACACACTTAAATGTGTTTGAATCAATACACTTAAGAATTTTTTAAGTAAATGTCTCGTATGGAGGCTAAATACTTTTTTGTTATAATGTTTCGTACGTAAACTCATATATCTTTTTTGTAATAGAGACAGTTTGTCGTTTGGACAGTCTGTCATGTAAACAGTTTGTCATATAGACCGTTTGTCGTATGGACAGTTTGTTATATAGACAGCTTTTTGTACATGTTGCTTTTGTACAAAGAAAAAATAAAAAAAACTTATTTAAGCGTGAATGAATCCACACTTAATAATTTTTGAATTCCAATTCGAGCGGTTGAGCGGAGCGGACGTGTTTTGTGAAGCGAGTTTTACGGATTGAGTTTTTTATTTGTGACGCGTAAAAACGGCGCGCGATAAGGAAAAAAAAGGAAAGAAAAAGAAAAAATGAAAAAAAGTGAGAGTGAAAGCGACCGAGACGAGGATTATAAAAGGAAAAGAGAAAAGGGAAGAGAGTCAGAAGAAAGGTTGAACCCCTTTCAAAAAAGTAAAAAACTGGAAAGATCACCGGCTAAAAAGGAAATGGGTGAGGAAATGAAGATGCTGAAAAAAATTATGGAAGATATAGGGGAGATAAAGGAAGAGAATCGGAAGATGAGCCGGGAAATGGAATATTTGAAAAATATGATGCGTGAAAAGGAAGAAAAATGGGAAAGAGAAAAGACAGAACTAAATGAAAAAATTAAAAGACTGGAGGAGAAAATGGAAGAGAAGGAAAAAATAATGAGAAAAAAGAATATTGTTGTGACGGGACTGGACGAAGGGGAATGTGAGAACGAGAAGAATCTGGAAGAATGGATAAAGGCAGAATTAGAGGTAGAAGTGACGGTGAAAGAGATGTATAAAGTAAGTGGAGGGAAAATGCTAGTGGCGGAACTTGGGACCTGGGGTGAAAAGCGGAAAGTTATGGAAAATAAGAGGAAACTAAGAGAAAAAAGGGAAAAGAGAGTATACATAGACGACGATCTGACAAAGAAGGAAAGAGAAATACAGAAGGAATTAAGAGCGATAGCCAAAGAAGAGCGACAAAAAGGACGGTGGGCGAAAGTCGGTTATAAAAAGATATGGATAGACGGAAAAGGCTTTAAGTGGGATGATGAAAAGGGGGAGTTAAACACAACAAATTTTTGAATAAGAGCACAAGGAAAAGACGACAGGACAGAAAACGGAAAACGAACATGGAGAGGAATAAGGAAGAAACGGAGCAGTTAAGAATAGTATACTGGAACACAGCGGGGATAAAAAACAAAGACAGTGAGTTTTGGGAATATTTGGGAAAATTTGACGTAGTGGGATTGGTAGAAACGTGGGTGGAAGAGAAGGGGTGGGAAAAATTGGAAAAAATAATGCCGAAAGAGTTTAAGTGGAAGTGCCAATTTGCAGAGAGGGTAAGCAGGAAAGGGAGAGCTAAAGGGGGGATAATAATGGGAGTGAAAAAGGGTTTGGAAGAAGAAAACAGAACCGAAGCAAAAGAAGAAAGAGGCATTATGGAAAGAACGGTGAAAATTAGACAGAAAAAATGGAGAATTATAACAATATACAGCAGAAGTATGAAAGAAACGAAGAGAATGATAGAAGAGCGAGTAAAACAGCAAGACGAGGGAACTCTGGTGATTGGGGGGGACTTTAACGCAAGAATTGGAGGAAAGGGAATACGGCTAGAAGAAGATCAAACAACAATAGAAAGAAGACCAACAAAAGACGCAACAGAAAACGCCGAAGGGAGACTACTGATTAGTCTAGTAGAAGAAAGAGGGTGGGACATACTTAATGGAAACAGTATAGGAGATGAGAAAGGAGAGTACACATATATTGGACCAAGAGGGGAGACAGTTATTGACTATGTTATGGTGAATGAAGAAGCATGGGATGAAATAGAACAATTCAAGGTGGGAGAAAGAATCGAGTCGGATCATATGCCATTGGAAGTGAAGACAAAAGGAAGAGAGAAAAATAGAAGAAGTGAGAAGGATGTTAGAAGAAAAATTGTCAAGAATATCTGGACGGAAGAAGCAATAGAAAATTATAGAACAAGACTTAGGGAGGCTAGATACGAAGAGGAAGGGATAAACGAAAAAGTGAAAGAACTGGGTGATCGCGTAAAAAATGCAACAGAAAAAAAAGTGATAGAGACAAGAGTGAAGGTGGGGTCTTGGAAAAACGAGTGGTGGGATAAAGAATGCAGGGAAGGGAAGCAAGCAGTAAGAAAGAAATTAAGAAATTGGAAAAGAGGAATAGCAAGTAATGAGGATTACAAGAGAGCACGCAAGAGGTACAAATTAGTATGCAAGGAGAAGAAGCAAAAGAAATGGATGGAAGAAGAACTAAAGATGAAAGGCATAAAGACGGAAGAAGAGGTATGGAAATACATAAATAGGGAAAGAAAGAAAAAAGTAGAAAGAGTGAGTAATAGAATTACTATGGAGGAATGGAGAAAGTACTTCAGTCAGCTGCTGGGTGGTGATGAAATCAGACAGGAAAAGAAAAAGAGTCAACACAGGGTGGGAGAAATAGAAGAGATAACAAGAGAAGAATTAGAACAACAACTGAGTAAACTGAAAAAGAAAAAGGCACCGGGGAGGGACGGTATACAGAATGAATCGTGGATATATGGAACTGAAAGGGAAGCTGACAGGCTGTTGGAGATAATGAATGGAGTGTGGAAGGGAGAGGGCTTCCCACAGGAGTGGAAAGAGGGGATAATATGCCCCATATATAAGAAAGGAGAAAGGGAAACAGCAAGCAATTACAGGGGGATCACGATGCTCAATACGGCATATAAGATATATGCAATGATTGTAGAAGAGAGATTGACGAAGGAATTGAAGGAGCGAGGTGTGATACCAGACGGACAGGCGGGATTTAGGAAAGGGAGAGGGACCATGGATAATGTATACATCTTGAATCACATAGTAGGGAATGAGATAAAAAAGAAGGGTGGCAAGGTGTATGCATTATTTGTGGACCTGAAGGCGGCCTTTGATAATGTAGCAAGAGAGGCACTGTGGGAATGCCTGAGAAAGAAAAGGATAAAGGAGCATCTGATATCAAAATTAGAAGAGATTTATGAAGAAACAATAAGTAGAGTGAGAGTTGGTGAAAGGGTGAGCGAAGGTTTTAATACGCATAAGGGAGTGAGACAAGGCTGCCCACTAAGCCCCAGCCTGTTTGCAGCATTTATTGGAGACATAGAGGAGATGTTCAGCAAGGCGAAGACGGGTGGGTTTGTGGTGGGCAAAGAAAAAGTGTGGTCCCTAGCCTACGCGGACGATTTGGTGGTGCTAGCGAGAGACGAGAAAGGGATGAAAGAAATGATAAGAAACATGGAGAAATATATGAGGAGGAAAAATCTGACAGTGAATGTGGAAAAGTCCAAGATGATGGTGTTTAGAAAAGGGGGTGGCAGGAGAAGAGTAATTGAGTGGAGATGGGAGAAGGAGAAAATTGAAGAAGTAAAAGAATTTAAATACCTAGGGTACGTGTTTAATGAGAGAAATACTGAAACAGCACACATGAGAGAGTTAGTAAAGAAAGCCAATAAAATACTAGGAGTGGTATGGGGAATAGGAGAGAGAAAATTTGGGCACGACTATAGAAGGAGAGTGATGATGTTTGATAGCCTAGTGAAAAGTGTGATGATGTATGGAGCGGAAATATGGGGATGGAGAGAGCAAGAAGGACTGGAAAGGGTGCAAGAAAAATATTTGAAATGGGTGCTAGGACTAGGTAGAGAGACCCCGGGCTATATAGTGATGGAGGAAACAAAGAGAGATGGAATAAGAATAGAAGCAGGAAAGAGAGCAATAAGTTTTGAGGAGAGAGTGATAGAGAGAGGAGAGTGCAGAATTCTGCAAGAGTGCCTCAAAGAAAAAAGAAAAGAAATAGGAAAGGGGGTGTGGAAAGAGAGGGAAGCATATCTAGAAAGAAACGGGTATGCAGGAGCGGAGATAGAAAGAATGAGAGAGAGAGGTAGAGTAATGACAGAGGAATTGGTCCAGAGAGATAGAGATGTGCAAAGGCAAGAAAGGAGAGCAAGAATTAGGGAGTCTAGGTACAATGGGAAATATGAAAAAATAATAACGGAAGAACTGCCAAAGTACCTAGGAAGAGAAAGTAGAAAAGAGAGAGTGACAATAGCAAGATTCAGATGTGGAAATGAAGAGAGAGATAATAAATTTTGGATGGAGGATAGGAATAGAGTATGCAGGATGTGTGGAGAAAACAAGGAGACAATAGAACACCTGCTGAACGAATGTTCAGAAATGAGAGAAAGGGACGAGTGTAGAGAAGAGATTTTAAATGAGGACGGAAGAGGGATAGATTGGATGAAGAAAGTGGAGGAGAGAAGAAGAGCAATATGTGGGGCGGGAAGCTGGTAATCGGTTTAGGGATTGGAATTTAATGGCTTTCTTTTTTTTTTTTTTTTGTTTTTAGTTTGATTAGTATGATTCTTTTTTTTTTCTTTCTCTCTTTTTTTTTAATTTATATTATGTACAATATTTGTATATTAATTATATATGTACTGGATTTTGATGATGTAAAATTTTGGAACCAATTTATAAACCCGTAAGGGTAATAAATATACATAATACTAATAATTTTTGAATTGTCTCGTAAGGAGGTAAAATCGTGAACATGATTTTCTCTTCTTCTTATCTTCTGACATTTAAACCTTCTATTCTTATTTAGATTTGGTAATTTTTTATACTAAGAGTACTCAGTACGTGTGAAACGTCAAACACAACGAACAAATATGACTGTACAGGTCTGGGCCGGCAAGCACACTAGCCTAGGCGCCAAATTTCAATCTCTAAAAAGTGTGAAATGTAAGCAATGACGAGCATACTACTACAAATCATCGAGAACGAGACGTGTAGTATAATATGGAATTTTTATTAATTTTTGTGTAAAAGTATCAAAAGATAACTTATTAATAGAATTAAATTATGAAATATTTAATTACATCATTTGAAAAGCTTAGACCGACACAACAGATTAAAATTTAAAAACTGAGTATGAAATATTATTATGTTGCATTTGTTTTTCAACACTATATTAGTCTCTCCTAGATTAGACAGACAAGACCAGAGAGACAGAAGAAGATAAGTTAAGCTAGGCAGACTCTAAAGAGACAAGACTAGACTGAAAATACTAACCCTACAATATTAGTGAGACAAGACTAGACAAACTAGACATCCTAGGTAGACTAGACAGACAAGACAAGGCAGACAAGACTATACAGACAAGATTAGACAGACAAGACTAGACAGCCAAGACTAGCCAGACAAGACTAGACAGACAAGACTAGACCTAGAATACTTAAGAAAGATAATAAGCAGCTACTTGAGCGACCGACGGTTGATACACCACACGGAAGAAGGTGAAGTTGAGTATGAGGTAACGGTGGGCGACCCACAAGGATCGGTCCTGGCACCATTATTGTGGAACATTATGTACGATGGCTTGCTAAACCTAGACCTGCATATAACAGCGAGAATAGTTGGGTTCGCAGATCATGCCGCAGTGGTGGTGACTGCAAAGGAAATAAGCACACTGGATCTAGCAACAAACGATACCCTTCGGCGAGCAAATAACTAGTTAGAACAGCAGGGTTTAACAATGGTAGAGCATAAAACAGAGGTAATACTAATCACGGATAAGAGGCTATTAGCACCACCGAAACTCGTTCTGGAAGGGCAAATATCCCTTTAAGGAAATCATTGAGGTACCTTGGCGTCCAACTCGATAGCGGTTTGAGGTACACAGACCATATAGCCAAAACAAAGAGAAAGCGAGAAAGACAGCGTCTACAGTGATAGCTTTTGTACGGTTGATGCCAAAAATTGGAGGGCCGAAAGAATTGAAACGGAAACTTCTCAACAATGTGATACACTAAAAAATTCTCTACTCGGCGGAAATATAGGCCGACGTAACGAAAAAGATAGGAGCGAGAAAACAACTTGCAGGAGTACAGAGAAGAAGTGCCCTTAGAGTAATTTCTGCTTACAGAACGGTTTCGGAGGCCGCGTCCTAAGAGAAGCATGTACCAATGGCAGACAAGATGGGATAGCGACACTAGTGGATGGTGGACACAAAGCCTTATCCCTAACGTAACAGCATGGTACGAAGGGTCATACGGACATATGAGTTACCATCTTACGCAAGCGCGCACTGGCCATGGGTGCTTTAACGCATAGCTCGAACGATTTACAAAAAGGGACACTGCGGAATGTTTCTACTGCGGTCATATCCCAGATGACGCACAACACACTATCTTCATGTGTACAGAATCAGAGAATGAAAGAACTTAACTAGCGGAGACGTTAGGCGGTACAAAACCATAAGAACAGAACATCATGGAAGTTAAGTTAGAAAGTGAGCATTCACTGGAATGCAGTACAAGCTTCCATAAGCGGAATCGTGATGTAAAAAGGACAAATGGAGAGGGAATGAAAGGCGACTATAATATCGCACGACACACAAGGAAAGTAATATGGACGACTAGATATGTGACGAGAAGACCGAAACATAGTTTAGCACACGACTACATAACTAACAAGACAGAAGACGAACGACGAAATCGAAACGAGGAAAGGACAACAAAAAGAAGGAAAAGGAAGCGATTAGAACAAACACCAGCACCCACCTGAAGCAATGCTCACGCAGTAACAGGTGGTGTGCAGTGAAGAGACAGAGGAGGGGTTTTCGTGGGTATGCTGATCACGAAGGGAACTCGATCAGAGAGCCCCACACTACACGGGTACGAAGGCCGGTGTGCAATAATGCATTCCCCGTCGTCCGAATAAAAAGACAACTAGACAGACAAGACTAGACAGACTAGACTAGACAGACAAGACTAGACAGACAAGACTAGACAGACAAGACTATACAGACAAGACTAGACAGACAAGACTAGACAGCCAAGACTAGACAGACAAAACTAGACAGACAAGACTAGACAGACAAGACTAGACAGACAAGACTAGACAGACAAGACTAGACAGACAAGACTAGACAGACAAGACTAGACAGACAAGACTAGACAGACAAGACTAGACAGACAAGACTAGACAGACAAGACTAGACAGACAAGACTAGACAGACAAGACTAGACAGACAAGACTAGACAGAGAAGACTAGACAGACAAGACTAGACAGACAAGACTAGGCAGACAAGACTAGACAGACAAGACTAGACAGACAAGACTAGACAGACAAGACTAGACAGACAAGATTAGACAGACAAGACTAGACAGACAAGACTAGGCAGACAAGACTATACAGACAAGACTAGACAGACAAGACTAGACACACAAGACTAGACAGACAAGACTAGATAGACAAGACTAGACAGACAAGACTAGACGGACAAGACTAGAAAGGCAAGACTAGATAAACATGACTAGACAGACAAGACTAGACAGACAAGATTAGACAGACAAGACTAGACAGACAAGACTAGACAGACAAGACTAGACAGACAAGACTAGACAGACAAGACTAGATAGACAAGACTAGACAGAGAAGACTAGACAGACAAGACTAGACAGACAAGACTAGACAGACAAGACTAGACAGACAAGACTAGACAGACAAGACTAGACAGACAAGACTAGACAGACAAGACTAGACAGACAAGACTAGACAGACAAGACTAGACAGACAAGACTAGACAGACAAGACTAGATAGACAAGACTAGACAGACAAGACTAGACAGACAAGACTAGACAGACAAGACAAGACTAGACAGACAAGACTAGACAGACAAGACTAGACAGACAAGACTAGACAGACAAGACTAGACAGACAAGACTAGACAGACAAGACTAGACAGACAAGACTAGACAGACAAGACTAGACAGACAAGACTAGACAGACAAGACTAGACAGACAAGACTAGACAGACAAGACTAGACAGACAAGACTAGACAGACAAGACTAGACAGACAAGACTAGACAGACAAGACTAGACAGACAAGACTAGACAGACAAGACTAGACAGACAAGACTAGACAGACAAGACTAGACAGACAAGACTAGACAGACAAGACTAGACAGACAAGACTAGACACACAAGACTAGACAGACAAGACTAGACAGACAAGACTAGACAGACAAGACTAGACAGACAAGACTAGACCGACAAGACTAGACAGAAAAGACTAGACAGACAAGACTAGACAGACAAGACTAGACAGACAAGACTAGACAGACAAGACTAGAAAGACAAGACTAGACAGACAAGACTAGACAGACAAGACTAGACAGACAAGACTAGACAGACAAGACTAGACAGACAAGACTAGACAGACAAGACTAGACAGACAAGACTAGACAGACAAGACTAGACAGACAAGACTAGACAGACAAGACTAGACAGACAAGACTAGACAGACAAGACTAGACAGACAAGACTAGACAGACAAGACTAGACAGACAAGACTAGACAGACAAGACTAGACAGACAAGACTAGACAGACAAGACTAGACAGACAAGACTAGACAGACAAGACTAGACAGACAAGACTAGACAGACAAGACTAGACAGACAAGACTAGACAGACAAGACTAGACAGACAAGACTAGACAGACAAGACTAGACAGACAAGACTAGACAGACAAGACTAGACAGACAAGACTAGACAGACAAGACTAGACAGACAAGACTAGACAGACAAGACTAGACAGACAAGACTAGACAGACAAGACTAGACAGACAAGACTAGACAGACAAGACTAGACAGACAAGACTAGACAGACAAGACTAGACAGACAAGACTAGACAGACAAGACTAGACAGACACAGACGACTAGACAGACAAGACTAGACAGACAAGACTAGACAGACAAGACTAGACAGACAAGACTAGACAGACAAGACTAGACAGACAAGACT
Organism: Phosphuga atrata; assembly: GCA_944588485.1. Classification (NCBI taxonomy): domain Eukaryota; kingdom Metazoa; phylum Arthropoda; class Insecta; order Coleoptera; family Silphidae; genus Phosphuga; species Phosphuga atrata. Next base: position 33,272,495 of record OX155896.1, on the reverse strand, counting down.
AGACAGACAAGACTAGACAGACAAGACTAGACAGACAAGACTAGACAGACAAGACTAGACAGACAAGACTAGACAGACAAGACTAGACAGACAAGACTAGACAGACAAGACTAGACAGACAAGACTAGACAGACAAGACTAGACAGACAGACTAGACAGACAAGACTAGACAGACAAGACTAGACAGACAAGACTAGACAGACAAGACTAGACAGACAAGACTAGACAGACAAGACTAGACAGACAAGACTAGACAAGACTAGACAGACAAGACTAGACAGACAAGACTAGACAGACAAGACAGACAGCTAGACAGACAAGACTAGACAGACAAGACTAGACAGACAAGACTAGACAGACAAGACTAGACAGACAAGACTAGACAAGACAAGACTAGACAGACAAGACTAGACAGACAAGACTAGACAGACAAGACTAGACAGACAAGACTAGACAGACAAGACTAGACAGACAAGACTAGACAGACAAGACTAGACAGACAAGACTAGACAGACAAGACTAGACAGACAAGACTAGACAGACAAGACTAGACAGACAAGACTAGACAGACAAGACTAGACAGACAAGACTAGACAGACAAGACTAGACAGACAAGACTAGACAGACAAGACTAGACAGACAAGACTAGACACAGACCAAGACTAGACAGACAAGACTAGACAGACAAGACTAGACAGACAAGACTAGACAGACTAACAGACAAGACTAGACAGACAAGACTAGACAGACAAGACTAGACAGACAAGACTAGACAGACAAGACTAGACAGACAAGACTAGACAGACAAGACTAGACAGACAAGACTAGACAGACAAGACTAGACAGACAAGACTAGACAGACAAGACTAGACAGACAAGACTAGACAGACAAGACTAGACAGACAAGACTAGACAGACAAGACTAGACAGACAAGACTAGACAGACAAGACTAGACAGACAAGACTAGACAGACAAGACTAGACAGACAGACTAGACAGACAAGACTAGACAGACAAGACTAGACAGACAAGACTAGACAGACTAGACAAGACTAGACAAGACTAGACAGACAAGACTAGACAGACAAGACTAGACAGACAAGACTAGACAGACTAGACAGACAAGACTAGACAGACAAGACTAGACAGACAAGACTAGACAGACAAGACTAGACAGACAAGACTAGACAGACAAGACTAGACAGACAAGACTAGACAGACAAGACTAGACAGACAAGACTAGACAGACAAGACTAGACAGACAAGACTAGACAGACAAGACTAGACAGACAAGACTAGACAGACAAGACTAGACAGACAAGACTAGACAGACAAGACTAGACAGACAAGACTAGACAGACAAGACTAGACAGACAAGACTAGACAGACAAGACTAGACAGACAAGACTAGACAGACAAGACTAGACAGACAAGACTAGACAGACAAGACTAGACAGACAAGACTAGACAGACAAGACTAGACAGACAAGACTAGACAGACAAGACTAGACAGACAAGACTAGACAGACAAGACTAGACAGACAAGACTAGACAGACAAGACTAGACAGACAAGACTAGACAGACAAGACTAGACAGACAAGACTAGACAGACAAGACTAGACAGACAAGACTAGACAGACAAGACTAGACAGACAAGACTAGACAGACAAGACTAGACAGACAAGACTAGACAGACAAGACAAGACAGACAAGACTAGACAGACAAGACTAGACAGACAAGACTAGACAGACAAGACTAGACAGACAAGACTAGACAGACAAGACTAGACAGACAAGACTAGACAGACAAGACTAGACAGACAAGACTAGACAGACAAGACTAGACAGACAAGACTAGACAGACAAGACTAGACAGACAAGACTAGACAGACAAGACTAGACAGACAAGACTAGACAGACAAGACTAGACAGACAAGACTAGACAGACAAGACTAGACAGACAAGACTAGACAGACAAGACTAGACAGACAAGACTAGACAGACAAGACTAGACAGACAAGACTAGACAGACAAGACTAGACAGACAAGACTAGACAGACAAGACTAGACAGACAAGACTAGACAGACAAGACTAGACAGACAAGACTAGACAGACAAGACTAGACAGACAAGACTAGACAGACAAGACTAGACAGACAAGACTAGACAGACAAGACTAGACAGACAAGACTAGACAGACAAGACTAGACAGACAAGACTAGACAGACAAGACTAGACAGACAAGACTAGACAGACAAGACTAGACAGACAAGACTAGACAGACAAGACTAGACAGACAAGACTAGACAGACAAGACTAGACAGACAAGACTAGACAGACAAGACTAGACAGACAAGACTAGACAGACAAGACAGACAAGACTAGACAGACAAGACTAGACAGACAAGACTAGACAGACAAGACTAGACAGACAAGACTAGACAGACAAGACTAGACAGACAAGACTGGACAGACATGACTTGACAGACAAGACTAGACAGACAAGACTAGACAGACAAGACTAGACAGACAGGACTAGACACACAAGACTAGACACACAAGACTAGACAGACAAGACTAGACAGACAAGAGACTATACAGACAAGACTAGACAGACAAGACTAGACAGACAAGACTAGACAGACAAGACTAGACAGACAAGACTAGACAGACAAGACTAGACAGACAAGACTAGACAGACAAGACTAGACAGACAAGACTAGACAAGACTAGACAGACAAGACTAGACAGACAAGACTAGACAGACAAGACTAGACAGACAAGACTAGACAGACAAGACTAGACAGACAAGACTAGACAGACAAGACTAGACAGACAAGACTAGACAGACAAGACTAGACAGACAAGACTAGACAGACAAGACTAGACAGACAAGACTAGACAGACAAGAAGACAAGACTGGAGACAAGACTAGACAGACAAGACTAGACAGACAAGACTAGACAGACAAGACTAGACAGACAAGACTAGACAGACAAGACTAGACAGACAAGACTAGACAGACAAGACTAGACAGACAAGACTAGACAGACAAGACTAGACAGACAAGACTAGACAGACAAGACTAGACAGACAAGACTAGACAGACAAGACTAGACAGACAAGACTAGACAGACAAGACTAGACAGACAAGACTAGACAGACAAGACTAGACAGACAAGACTAGACAGACAAGACTAGACAGACAAGACTAGACAGACAAGACTAGACAGACAAGACTAGACAGACAAGACTAGACAGACAAGACTAGACGAAAGACTAGACAGACAAGACTAGACAGACAAGACTAGACAGACAAGACTAGACAGACAAGACTAGACAGACAAGACTAGACAGACAAGACTAGACAGACAAGACTAGACAGTCAAGACTAGACAGACAAGACTAGACAGACAAGACTAGACAGACAAGACTAGACAGACAAGACTAGACAGACAAGACTAGACAGACAAGACTAGACAGACAAGACTAGACAGACAAGACTAGACAGACAAGACTAGACAGACAAGACAGACAAGACTAGACAGACAAGACTAGACAGACAAGACTAGACAGACAAGACTAGACAGACAAGACTAGACAGACAAGACTAGACAGACAAGACTAGACAGACAAGACTAGACAGACAAGACTAGACAGACAAGACTAGACAGACAAGACTAGACAGACAAGACTAGACAGACAAGACTAGACAGACAAGACTAGACAGACAAGACTAGACAGACAAGACTAGACAGACAAGACTAGACAGACAAGACTAGACAGACAAGACTAGACAGACAAGACTAGACAGACAAGACTAGACAGACAAGACTAGACAGACAAGACTAGACAGACAAGACTAGACAGACAAGACTAGACAGACAAGACTAGACAGACAAGACTAGACAGACAAGACTAGACAGACAAGACTAGACAGACAAGACTAGACAGACAAGACTAGACAGACAAGACTAGACAGGACAAGACTAGACAGACAATACTAGACAGACAAGACTAGACAGACAAGACTAGACAGACAAGACTAGACAGACAAGACTAGACAGACAAGACTAGACAGACAAGACTAGACAGACAAGACTAGACAGACAAGACTAGACAGACAAGACTAGACAGACAAGACTAGACAGACAAGACTAGACAGACAAGACTAGACAGACAAGACTAGACAGACAAGACTAGACAGACAAGACTAGACAGACAAGACTAGACAGACAAGACTAGACAGACAAGACTAGACAGACAAGACTAGACAGACAAGACTAGACAGACAAGACTAGACAGACAAGACTAGACAGACAAGACTAGACAGACAAGACTAGACAGACAAGACTAGACAGACAAGACTAGACAGACAAGACTAGACAGACAAGACTAGACAGACAAGACTAGACAGACAAGACTAGACAGACAAGACTAGACAGACAAGACTAGACAGACAAGACTAGACAGACAAGACTAGACAGACAAGACTAGACAGACAAGACTAGACAGACAAGACTAGACAGACAAGACTAGACAGACAAGACTAGACAGACAAGACTAGACAGACAAGACTAGACAGACAAGACTAGACAGACAAGACTAGGCAGACAAGACTAGAGAGACAAGACTAGACAGACAAGACTAGACAGACAAGACTAGACAGACAAGACTAGACAGACAAGACTAGACTGATAAGACTAGACAGACAAGACTAGACAGACAAGACTAGACAGACAAGACTAGAAAGACAATACTAGACAGACAAGACTAGACAGACAATACTAGACAGACAAGACTAGACAGACAAGACTAGACAGACTAGACTAGACAGACAAGACTAGACAGACAAGACTAGACAGACAAGACTAGACAGACAAGACTAGACAGACAAGACTAGACAGACAAGGCTAGACAGACAAGACTAGACAGACAAGACTAGACAGACAATACTAGACAGACAAGACTAGACAGACAAGACTAGACAGACAAGACTAGACAGACAAGACTAGACAGACAAGACTAGACAGACAAGACTAGACAGGCAAGACTAGACAGACAAGACTAGACAGACAAGACTAGACAGACAAGACTAGACAGACAAGATTAGACAGACAAGACTAGACAGACAAGACTAGGCAGACAAGACTATACAGACAAGACTAGACAGACAAGACTAGACACACAAGACTAGACAGACAAGACTAGATAGACAAGACTAGACAGACAAGACTAGACGGACAAGACTAGAAAGGCAAGACTAGATAAACATGACTAGACAGACAAGACTAGACAGACAAGATTAGACAGACAAGACTAGACAGACAAGACTAGACAGACAAGACTAGACAGACAAGACTAGACAGACAAGACTAGATAGACAAGACTAGACAGAGAAGACTAGACAGACAAGACTAGACAGACAAGACTAGACAGACAAGACTAGACAGACAAGACTAGACAGACAAGACTAGACAGACAAGACTAGACAGACAAGACTAGACAGACAAGACTACAGACAAGACTAGACAGACAAGACTAGACAGACAAGACTAGATAGACAAGACTAGACAGACAAGACTAGACAGACAAGACTAGACAACAAGACAAGACTAGACAGACAAGACTAGACAGACAAGACTAGACAGACAAGACTAGACAGACAAGACTAGACAGACAAGACTAGACAGACAAGACTAGACAGACAAGACTAGACAGACAAGACTAGACAGACAAGACTAGACAGACAAGACTAGACAGACAAGACTAGACAGACAAGACTAGACAGACAAGACTAGACAGACAAGACTAGACAGACAAGACTAGACAGACAAGACTAGACAGACAAGACTAGACAGACAAGACTAGACAGACAAGACTAGACAGACAAGACTAGACAGACAAGACTAGACAGACAAGACTAGACAGACA